>PIJE02002401.1:0-70678 GCA_002895965.2 Coryphaenoides rupestris | reverse complement strand
CTCCACGCCGTGGCCGTCCCCCCCTCCAACCCCAACAAGCCCCACAACTCGCGACCCCCCGGTTGTCGCTTCCCCCCTGCCCCGCCCAACAAGTGGATGTGATGGACAATGTCACACCTCCTCCCGCACCTCCTGACTTTACCTACAGTCGTAGGGGCCGGGCCATACGCCCTCCTCGCCACGAGGGTTTCGAATATTGAGGTGAACACTGGGGGGGCTGGTGTAGTGACTACATAATGGGTTCATGTTCTCCTCTTGCTGTGGGTTGTGTAGTGGGGGGGAACCAGATCTGGCACTGGGGCCAGAGGGGACTTTTATTGCTGTTGCACTTCCTGTTCTGGACTCTAACGTAGGCGAACTAATTCTGCCATTTGTGAGTGATACATGTTTGTTTTGATTAAAAACAGTTAGTTTACACTGCCTACGTCCTTCTTTTCCTCCGGCACTACAGTATATTAATTATTATTCATTGACCCACCCATTAAAATAACGGAAGTTAAGTTAAGAATGAACATAATAAGACAGGGGTGTCAAACATGCGGCCCGGGGGCCAGATGTGGCCGCAAGGTGATCCAATCCGGCCCCTGGGGAAATTTTATAAAATGGATTGATTTCTTTCCTCACTTTAACCATAATCACACAAAAAATGTATTCTTATTCCTACTGGTTAAAATGATATGGTTCTAGAGTAGAATACACAATTAATTATAGTAGGACTATATAATAGAATGGGAAGGATAAGAAACAAAATGCCAAATACAGGAATCGGGTTCATGTTTTGTTTTTTTAATTCACATCAGCGACTACCGATGCTAAAGACACTTAAAAACATCATAGTCCTCATTTAGAGTTAAAAAGTAACATATCTTCACAGAAGATAGACCACTGTTAAATGTAAACAGTGCACTATGAAACATCAAACATTAAAACATGTAGATGTAACCCAATCTGGGCTATATTCCTCACGGAGGCATCGAAACATCACACATGAAATTGTATGCAAATTGTAATACAAAACTCTTTAAAAAAAAAAAAGATATGACAGACATGCTGGTGTAATAGCCTACATAGTGGTAAGTTTGGTGTTCACAGAACAAGTATAATTTGTATATTCGTTTTCCTATCAAAAACACCAGGGGGCGCCAGAGCTTATGATCCAACCACATCCCATATATCGCCCATTTATCAAGATATTACATTTACATTTACATTTAGAGTTCATTCTCTATTACAGTTCATTCTCTTGAATGGTGTCATCTTGTTACATGTTTGAATGTCAAACAATGCAACTACATCTTAGTATGATATAGACGACAACAACTTGTGACCAACATGGTCGACATTGTGACCCGAGCGTGGATCTCCAGTCTGTATGTTTCTACCAGGGCCTCCAGGACCCCATGCATTCGTATGGAGATTGGGGACTATATATAGGAGGGCTGGAGCCAGGAGAGACCAGATTCTCTCTACAGAGACCTGTACAGCACAGAGATCCAATCAGTTCAGCAATGACTTCTTCTAAGGAGCACCTGACCCTGACCCACAAGGTAAATACAAGACTCAACTTAACAAAACATTTTGAGTTCAATCATAGTCTGTATTGATGCTGAGTCTAAGTTTGTATTAGTGTATTAAATATCTCTTTGTCTTTCTCCAGATCAGAAAACCACTGGTGGAAAAGCTACGCAGAGAGCGAATCAACAGCAGCATTGAGCAGCTCAAGTCTCTGCTGGGTCCAGAGTTCCTCAAACAAGAGCCTGATGCCAAGATGGAGAAAGCAGACATCCTGGAGATGACGGTTGACTTTGTGAGACAACATCAGCTCTATCGCCATGGAAACTCCTGTTCATCAGCAGCCAATCAGGGTCACTCCAGGTGTGTCCAGGAGATGGTCCACTTTCTGTCTAAAGATGAGGTGAAGACACAGTCCAGCAGAAGACTGTTGCACGACTTACAGAACCTTCAGTCATTTTCTGATTCAAGGCTGACTGAGGCTGGTTCACTTCAGCTGAGCTCTCCACTCCAGCCCAGCATCACCAAAGAGAAGAGTTCAGTTCACAGCGCCCCCTGGAGGCCCTGGTAGAAACATACAGACTGGAGAACAATGTTGACCATGTTGGTCACAACAAGTTGGTGTCAATTTTCAATATGAATTAAATATTGTCATTGTTTGATGTTCTAATATAACACTATTCTTCTAAAAGAAGAACACCTGAACATGATTTTCTGATACTTATTGTATCTTACCAACTGTCTGTTATTACAGACTCCCATAGGAGCGTTTGTTGCTTTAAAGTTTGATGTTCAAACTGAAAGGCATTTTTTTCTTGTTTCTCCTATGTAAGGACAGTGTTTATTTAATGCATTTGTTTCCATTTTAGGAAAAATGATGTTCCTGTATAATTGATTGCTCAAGATCATGTTGATTTATTCTGTGTTCTTACTTTAAATCTATGTTGCTCTGTTATAAGATCGAAGTAACTTTGATCTGTTTGTATTCTACAAGGTTATTCTTATACCCACAAGTGGTGACATTTTTTCCATGAAAATGCAGATCTTTATTTTTCACAAGCCTTACTATCCTAATTGGATATCTTTCCTACTTAATCACTTTGTGAAGACATCCCTGATCAGTTTAATGATCATGTTTCTACTTTTGCTTTCATGATGAAGCGTAAAACATTGGATTCATAATGAACTGTGAGTACACACTGAAATACAATGTCAACTCAATATTATTACATGTAACATATTTGATATGTCTTCCATGAAGACAGCTGTTGAATGTATATCCTCTACTCTGTTTGAGTACAATGTGTTTTGGAGATGTTTTCCAAATGATTGTTGTGATGTGTCATCACCGCCATTGGACTTCAGTTGAAGTTTCATATTTTTTAAATCTTCTGTTTGAATAAACAAACATTCACTGCAATATTTCTTGTCTTCTCACTTTTTCACATTGATGAAATTGTCATTCTTACATTAATAGATCACACATAAAAACATTGTTATCGCTCCTAACGAGCAGAAATATACAAAAGTGGAATCATACCAATTATGTTAATTAATACTAAACATCATCGCCATAACTGTGAAACCAAATATTGAACTTTCAAATGTTACCAGTGAGAACTGGCAGATTGAAAGTACAGTAGATAAGATTGACAGTGGTATACTATACTAGTCCTTCAGTAAACGTTGGAGGGGAATGAAAGTCTGTCCCCTATGCCAGAAAATGATTTATCAGATGTGAAATTAATTCCTTGATATTTAAAAATGTTGACACTTTTTTTGCCACCATTAATCAGAGTTGTATAATCAAATTCAGGATGCATACACGATATACATTTGTGTCAATACAACAAGCAGGAGATGATCTACTCTCACTGAACCACTGGGGCCAGATGTTTTCTCTGTCCTAAAACCAGTTGCATCACTTACTGTTGGTACTAAACACACTGAACAAAATGCTTGGTCTTCTTAAGAGTTGATGATTTTCGTCTTATTCAGCTATTTTCTCCATTCCCCACTTGTGATGTCACCCTCTGTACCAAACGTGCTGAGTAATAAGACACACTTCTTTTGTTCCTCCAGTGAATGGACAGAGTGTGGGAAACCAGTGAGAGCTCACTCACAGAGCCCCTGTGGGACAATAGACATAGAGCCTTTACCCTGGGCAGGACGGGGCTTCAGGAGGGAATGTGGACCTCTGAACAGATGCCTGCACATGGGTTTCAAACTACTACTTTTATATCATATATTTCTTTATTTTGGATGAGTGAGGAATAGTTAGATTTTTTTCCCTTTTGTTAAATTGTATGTAATTATTTAAGTTCAGCATGCGTGTCAAAGTCAATGTCTGTTGAATCTCACAGATCTATAATACTGTAACCCTGTTGATATTCTGAGTACATGTTAATTTACTGATTGGAAAACCAACTGTATCTTGTGGTTCATTGTCAATACGTGTTACAATTGTAACAGTTAAAGTCTTGACTTTTCAATCCCACTGTTGTTTACCCTCAAACAGATGACGGCCACTAAAGAAGAATTAGCATTTAACAAGACACACTCCTATGATTCAGTGGAAGCTCTGTCAATGAGCAGAGTGTGGGAAAGCTCTGGAGAGTAAAGTCACATTTCAGAGTCATTAGCATCATGAGTCCCACCAGAACCTCCCTATTCTCAAAAGGGAATTGGCACACTTCAGGAAGAATCTGTCTCCCACCCCACCCCCATGTCTGCTGCAAGGGTTGAGAGTAAGAAAATATAAAGAGATGTTTCTTTAATCTCCATCAATACATATTTTCCATGATTTAGAATTTTTGTACATTGTAATCCGCTTATAGTGATCACGGATATAGAGATCAACCGCTTATATGGATCAAAAAGCCTGGGACAGAATCGTTCCTATACAAACACTGTTTAAATAATTCGCTTATAGCGATCAAGCAGTCCGCTTATAGTGATCATTTTGGGTCCTTTTATACATAACATATGTGGGAGAAATGAATAAATTACGGTAATTTAGAGCGGCTCGCACGTGCACGTCTTCAACGGCTGGTGAGCGCTCGTGCTGCAGCACATTGCTCACCATGTCGGGTAAAAGAAAGTCACTTTCTCTGAACGAAAAACGGAGACTCGTCGAAGTTTACAGTAGCCTACTGTAGTGTATTTGATTTATAGCTACACAGTGCAATGCTGTAATTTAATTTGCTATTTGAATCGCGTTTCAAACAGCTGTAGCCTACTGTAACGTTAATGTACGGACTGTACAGTATTTTTCAGTTAACTTGCTGTGATAAAATCCAGTAAATAGCAAAGCTGTCCGTTTCATTACTTTATACATGTATTAATGTATTATATATACAAATGATGGTAATCTGCATAAAAAAAGAAAATTTGAAAATTTCGGTTATAGTAATCAACCGCTTATAGTGATCAATTTGACCCGGACAAACGTCATCACTATGAGCGGATTACACTGTACATTGAAAAGTATTCAATTATTATCTGTTATTGTTGACTTTTATTGCTGAATATACCCAGATTTTAATTTTTCTGTTCAAATTCCACAGCCCAAGGTCCAGCCAATGGGGTTCTTTCCCTCCTGATGGGCAGTGATGTCAGGGGTCTGTTTGTGGTGCAACACAGAGAGTGGAGCCTTAACTAAAGGTCCATTCAAAGTCCTTTTGTCAGCCATTGACCACAGCACATTGGAGTCAGTGTGGGAACCTCAGATCTACTCTCTACTCACACCGACTACCAGTCAGCACACTGAAGACACATCTGTTACATCTGGACACTCAGACACATGTCATACCAAGTCTCTAAATGTACCATATTAATTTAATAAAATACATAAGAGAACATTTTTAAGTCAATGTATCTTTGAAAAAGGAAATAGTCAAAGTGTATTCACTTCTACAGAACAATACAGTGAAAGTGACATTTTTATTCCAATAGACAATAAAGAATCATCATGTGGACAAATGGGCATACAATCAACACAAATTTCAAATGTATAAATGTTTATATATGTGCTGTTTTCCCATATTCCGTGATCATCTGAAGTAATGGTTGAAAACTATTCAACCCATAACTGATATCAATAAAACTCCAACGTGATGATGAGCACGTGCTCTCTGGAAGTCATTGATCCCAGCATCAGGCTACAGATCTGATCTCTCTACAGGGTCACCACTTTCCCAGATCCACACAGAGTCTCTGCTCCCCTGAGATCTATCTATTGTCCCCCAGCAATAAGAACATGGAGCATGTGGCAGCCTGCACTCCTCATTGTCCTCCATAGCTCTCTGATTGGTTCAGACTGTGAGAAACTCCAACCAGACCAGGACCCATGCATTCGTATGGAGATTGGGGACTATATATAGGAGGGCTGGAGCCAGGAGAGACCAGATTCTCTCTACAGAGACCTCTACAGCACAGAGATCCACACATGGCTCCGACAATCACTTCAGCAATGACTTCTTCTAACGAGCACCTGACCCTGACCCACAAGGTAAATTCAAGACTCAACTTAACAAAACATTTTGAGTTCAATCATAGTCTGTATTGATGCTGAGTCTAAGTTTGTATTAGTGTATTAAATATCTCTTTGTCTTTCTCCAGATCAGAAAACCACTGGTGGAAAAGCTACGCAGAGAGCGAATCAACAGCAGCATTGAGCAGCTCAAGTCTCTGCTGGGTCCAGAGTTCCTCAAACAAGAGCCTGATGCCAAGATGGAGAAAGCAGACATCCTGGAGATGACGGTTGACTTTGTGAGACAACATCAGCTCTATCGCCATAGAGACTCCTGTTCATCAGCAGCCAATCAGGGTCACTCCAGGTGTGTCCAGGAGATGGTCCACTTTCTGTCTAAAGATGAGGTGAAGACACAGTCCAGCAGAAGACTGTTGCACGACTTCCAGAACCTTCAGTCATTTTCTGATTCAAGGCTGACTGAGGCTGGTTCACTTCAGCTGAGCTCTCCACTCCAGCCCAGCATCACCAAAGAGAAGAGTTCAGTTCACAGCGCCCCCTGGAGGCCCTGGTAGAAACATACAGACTGGAGAACAATGTTGACCATGTTGGTCACAACAAGTTGTTGTCAATTTTCAATATGAATTCAATATTGTCATTGTTTGATGTTCTAAGATAACACTATTCTTCTAAAAGAAGAACACCTGAACATGATTTTCTGATACTTATTGTATCTTACCAACTGTCTGTTATTACAGACTCCCATAGGAGCGTTTGTTGCTTTAAAGTTTGATGTTCAAACTGAAAGGCATTTTCTTTCTTGTTTCTCCTATGTAAGGACAGTGTTCATTTACTGTATAATTGATTGCTCACGATCATGTTGATCTATTCTGTGTTCTTACTTTAAATCTATGTTGATCTGCTATAAGATCGAAGTAACTTTGATCTGTTTGTATTCTACAAGGTTATTCTTATACCCACAAGTGGTGACATTTTTTCCATGAAAATGCAGATCTTTATTTTTCACAAGCCTTACTATCCTAATTGGATATCTTTCCTACTTAATCACTTTGTGAAGACATCCCTGATCAGTTTAATGATCATGTTTCTACTTTTGCTTTCATGATGAAGCGTAAAACATTGGATTCATAATGAACTGTGAGTACACACTGAAATACAATGTCAACTCAATATTATTACATGTAACATATTTGATATGTCTTCCATGAAGACAGCTGTTGAATGTATATCCTCTACTCTGTTTGAGTACAATGTGTTTTGGAGATGTTTTCCAAATGATTGTTGTGATGTGTCATCACCGATATTGGACTTCAGTTTTATACTTCTGAAATCGTCTGTTTGAATAAACAAACATTAACTGCAATATTTCTGGTCTTCACACTTTTTAATGTTGATAACAATTTTATCCTTACATGGATAGATCACAAATGAAAATCTTGTTATTGCTCCTAACGAGCAGAAATATACAATCGCAGAATCAGACCAATTATGGAAATGAAAGCAGGACATCATCACCATAATTGTGAAACCAAATATTGAACATGTAAATAATAACAGTGATTAGTGATAGCAAATTGAATGTACAGTAGATAAGATTGACAGTGGTATACTATACTAGTCCATCACTAAAGGGGTGAGGGGAATGAAAGTGTGTCACCCATGTTTGAAAATGATTTATCAGATGTGAAATTAATTCCTCTGACATTTAATTGTCTACACCCTTTTGCCACTGTTAAGCAGAGTTCTATAATCATATTCAGGATGCATACACAACATACATTTGTGTCAATACAACAAGCAGGAGATGATCTACTCTCACTGAACCACTGGGGCCAGAGGTTTTCTCTGTCCTAAAACCAGTTGCATCACTTACTGTTGGTACTAAACACACTGAACAAAATGCTTGGTCTTCTTAAGAGTTGATGATTTTCGTCTTATTCAGCTATTTTCTCCATTCCCCACTTGTGATGTCACCCTCTGTACCAAATGTGCTGAGTAATAAGACACACTTCTTTTGTTCCTACAGAACAGTAGATATTCTGAATACATGTTCATTTGCTGATTGGAAAACAAACAGGCCTTGTACTACACCACGAAAAACATTCTGATTTTGTGAATGAATTTCACAATTTCATGTAATTTACAATCACATTTGGGAAAATAATTCCATGCAATGCACAACCGATGAATGCAAGAAAGTGTTTATTTTAAGTGTTTGAGAAAAGAGAGAGAAAGGACATCAAGGCATACGGTTCCTGGGCACCATGGAGAACTGTGTGGATATATGGAGGAAAAGATGTAGAGGCCTAGAGACAAAAACAAACACAAAACCAATAATGACATTTGTCAATCATTTCTTTGATAAAGATATGTTTGTTATCAACTCTGGGATTGTGTATGTGTGTGCTGTTTGTTTGCCTCTAGGGCAGCCATGCTTGTCTGTAAAGACGAAATTGCTAAATTAGGGTTAATATTGCTTTAGCAGTGGTAGATCTATTAGAGTATGGTCTGCTGTTTAATCTTTTGGAAATTAGTTCTGTGCTAATGGGCTAATGGGAAAAACAGAGAGAGAAAAGTTGGACAAACAAAATCTTGGTGGGTCTTTAAACAGCAGTGGAAACGCAGACAGCATCGGTGGAAGGAACTTTGTAGTTCCAGAAATGTAGTACCGGGGACTAAAAGTGTACGGTACTTTTGGTGGAAAGACTGCTTCTATCAATGTATTAAAGTTTGATCTACTGCAATTAGAGATAGTCCTTAGAGATAGTTGTATTTTGTCCAAGGTTGCCATATTTACTGTACTAGGGAGACAGCAGAGAGATGTAGGCATATGTGACAGAGAGAGAGAGAGAGAGAGAGAGAGAGAGAGAGAGAGAGAGAGATAGAGATAGAGGTATTTAGGACAGCTGATCTTTTGAAGTCTTGAAAAATCCTCCTTTGTAACAAAGAGGTTCTGCTGTAACAGTCCTAGATCTGAAGCACAGTCCTGGATCTGAGATTAGGAGAGAGGACATGCTTACCTGGTGACTAGTTTTGCATGTTTTGCTGCAAGTATGCTTTCACTTGAGCCGGATCACTGTCCAGGAAAAAAGAGAGAGAGCATATTATCAACAAACAGATTAATTAACTTAATTTATCAGTTCATTATTAAACTAATCAATTAATTAACTATTAGGCCTGGCTACAAGGCAGAGCCAGTGAGAGGTAGACAGTGGAAATGGAGGAGATAGATAGAGTGATGCAGGTGATAGGAATAGCTGATCTAAATTTGGAAAAAAATCCCTTCTGGGTATAATATCTCTGTAACGGAGAAGTTCTGCTATGACAAAGTAGGACTGCTGGATCTGAGATAAGGAGAGAGGACATGCTTACACAGAGGAAAGTTTCTGAACCATTTCCGGTGACAGCTGTGCACTGTACAGGAAAAAGAGAGATATCATTGATTAGTTATGAATTCATTAAATAAGGAATTGTCATTGATCATCATCAATTATTAAATGAATCATTTCATTAACTATTAGAACTGACTACAAGGCTAGACAGTGAGAAGTAGATAATGGAGGAGAGATTCAGGAGATAGGAATCGCTGATCCAAATTGGGAAAAAAGAAAATACCTTCTGGGTATAATAACTAACTGTAGAAGTTTCTGCTATAACATAGTCTGACTTCTGGATCTGAGATTAAGACAGAGGACATGGTTACCTGCTGATAACCCCCTGGACATATGCTTCCACGTCAGCCTTATTACTGTACAGGAAAAAAGAGAAATACCATTGATTTGCTGTCAACTAATTCCATTAGGAATTAACAAACTGGATTAATTTGATAATTTAATTGTTAAGTAATGAGTTAAATTGATAATTTACTCATTACTTAATTAACTATAAGGACTGACTACAGGGCTAGAGTCAGTGAGAGGTAGATAATTAAGGGGAGAGAGTGATTCAGGGAGAGGAATAGCTGAGTTTAATGCCTCCGTCACAAAGCAGTTACTGCTATAACAGAGTAGGAACTGCTGGATCTGAGATTAGGAGAGAGCATTACTGCTACTGTTACTGCTAGTGCAGTGCTACTGGCTCCAGTGCTAGCCCTGGGTGTGCTAGTATTCCTGTTAGTGCTACTGCTAGTGCTAGTCTGGTAGTAGTCAGTAGTGCGGTGCACTGCTAGTGCTACTGCTAGTGCAGGTTATGCCTTGGCTAGTGCTAGTGCATAGTGTTACTGCTAGTGCTAGTGCTGGAGTGTTACGCTTGGCTAGTGCTAGTGTTACTGCTGGTTGCTGTGTTGCTAGTGCTTAGTGTTACTGCTCGTGCTAGTGCTAGTGTTACTGCTAGTGCTAGTGCTAGTGTTACTGCTAGTGCTAGTGCTAGTGCTAGTGTTACTGCTGGTGCTAGTGCTAGTGTTACTGCTACTGCTAGTGCTAGTGTTACTGCTAGTGAAATGTAGACAATGGAGGAGATAGAGTGATTCAGGAGAGTAATATCTGATAGGAATATGAATAGCTGATCTAAGTTTTGAAGTTCTGCTATAACATAGTAAGGACTGCTGGATATGAGATTAGGAGAGAGGATATGCTTACACCGCGGAAAGTTGTTCTTTCATTTCAGGTGACAGAGTACTGTAAAGAAAAAAGACAGACCATTGATTCTCCTATAACATAGTAGGACTGCTGGATCTGAGATTAGGAGAGAGGATATGCTTACACCGCGGAAAGTTGTTCTTTCATTTGAGGTGACAGAGTAGGCGTACTGTACAGATAAAAGACAGACCATTGATTTGTTATCATTTGATTAAAGAGCAAACTGATTAATTGGTAATTTCATTGTTACATTCATTGTTCAATTCATTCAAAATTAGACTACAAGGCTAGAGTCACAGAAATATATATTTTGCCATAAAATCACTGTTATGGATAAAGAGAAAGATACCCTTGATTTGTAATTCATTGATTGCATATTTCAATTCATTACACCATTAATCAATTCATTGATAAATGGTTGTTTAGACATGTGTCAGATTCAGAGAGCTTACCCGGTCCGAGCTGTAAGAGAAAAAAGTTCCATAGATGAGGATGATGATGAATTCAGATGTTTTCATTCAATCATTTAGACATGGATGCTTCACAAAATTTACATTTTCGGAATTTTGGGTGCTAAACAAGACAGACGGTTTTTAATCTCTTTTTCATAATATGATTCCGGTGTTATTTTTGATTTGAACCCTATTGCTGAGTTAAATGGATAACCATGCCTGTTAAATAACTAAATAGTTCATGCGTTGTGTGACTACTCACCAGATTCTGCGCCGATACAAAGCCCAATAGCCACAACTGGAAGAAAGAAAGAGATAGGATTCATGTGTACCATCATTCACAAGAATCATTTTCCCTGACAATCAGTGAAGTGTTGCCCAACAAGACAGAACCGACTTTCACGGTCCTGAATCATATTTTGAAGGGAGGTGTTTTCTTATGGATTAGCTTGTTGTTGTTTTTTAAATCAACATTAAAACACATTAAACAATGACGGTCAGAGAAATCAAGCAAGTACTTACTGGCAATCAATGATAAGTTGAAGGAAGCCATCTTTTGGAGATGTTGAGTTTGGATGGATGGAGTTTGGAAGTCTTCACAATCGGTGCTCTAACTGGCTGGATCCACTTATTTTATACCATCTCTCAACATACCCAAACCACCACAATGACATCGTACTATTACTAATCGGTACTGTTGCTGTTGCATCACAAGATCCTTGTGCATGTTTTACCAAAAATGATTTACCTGAAAATCTCCCCCACGGGCAATTTCAAATTGTACTTGGCAAAGTTTCTTACATGCAGACACATTTTATTATTAATTGTACATACATCCAGTTGAATATCTGTATGACGCACAATGACAACAACAAACAACTCTGCATAATGTAATAAGAAAATGTCAAACTGATAAAGTAGGTTTTGTGTTTGTTTTTGTCTCTAGGCCTCTACATCTTTTCCTCCATATATCCACACAGTTCTCCATGGTGCCCAGGAACCGTATGCCTTGATGTACTTTCTCTCTCTTTTCTCAAACACTTAAAATAAACACTTTCTTGCATTCATCGGTTGTGCATTGCATGGAATTATTTTCCCAAATGTGATTGTAAATTGCATGAAATTGTGAAATTCATTCACAAAATCAGTATGTTTTTCGTGGTGTAGTACAAGGCCAAGACAAAAAAATTGTGTATGAATTTCACCAAGGAGATGGCACGCATTACTTACAATAATTTAAGCAAAGATGGCCCCATCTATGGGTAGGGTTTGGAAGGGACTTTTACACTGGATTTTATTAAAGTCTAGGCTTGATAATGACTGCAAAATACACAGATGCATTTCTTGTGCAATCACCAGGCTACTATTTTTGGTAAGAGAACAGGAAAAAGGAGAATATACCAATAATAAAATGCTAATAATTGGGTGGCAGTAGCTCAGGAGGTAAGAGTGGTTGTCTGGCAACTGGAAGGTTGCTGGTTCGATCCCAGTCCTAGCTAAGTGTGGAGGTGTCCCTGAGCAACACACCACCTAACCCTAACTGCTCCTGACGTGTTGGTTGTTACCTTGCATGGTTGCCACCGCCGTCGGTGTATGAATGGGTGAATGTGAGGCAATACTGTGAAGCACTTTGCATAAAAGCAATGTAGAAATGCAATCCAATGTAATAAAGTTACAACAGGCTAAACGAGTCAACACATAAGGGAAATCGTCCGCTGACAGGTCATGGACACGTATTATAATATACAGTATATAACTATAATGTAGTCATTATATGTCAAAAATATACATTTGCATAAAGCAAGCAAATGTTGATAATGTCCAATGTTGAGTATTAAACACAGGGAATGTCCCCTTACATTATATTTCGAACACGTCAAAAAAAGATGTGCGACTGCGTTTAAAATTCATCGATTGACAGCCCTAATTTCTGCTCTGTATTATGATGAATTCATAATTTACTTTCATTACTCACCTAACATACCATCCTCTGTATTTTCAGTTTGTCTGCAGTTAGCTTATCATTTGATCCTTTAAATAGTGAACATAGCAATATAACCCATCAAATCAAATGGTGTGCACTCATTTATTCTAATCCAATCTGGCGTCATCTAAAATAAAACAGGACACATTCAGTGTGTACTCTGTCCTGTGCACGTTGACCATGACTCCATCACTGTCGTCAAAATCTTTATCCTGTGGCCCGTCTGTGTGGCACACTGCAACCGCCTGTGTGGCCGCTGCAGGGTCACGTGGACGGCTGAGCGTGGCCCCGGTCACACGCCCTGGAGCCTGGAGCCACGGCGACACGCGGCTTCCCACACTTGTGCATGCGGGCGGCTCAGCTGCCGGACAATAGAAGTGTGTCTGCTCTCATGCGGAGTTCCCAGGGTTAGCGGCAGCAGTTACCTGGCCTCAGAGACACCATCCACTTCACCCATCTGCCGTGGGCCTGGGCACACGAACACATGAACAACATGATGCGCGTCCTCATTCTCATAAAACTACAATTATTATTGTGAGATGTAAATTAGATAAAAACAATGACATTTTATACACACGGTATTTGAATAGAAGTATTCGTATTTTCGCAAATTAGATTTTCAGTCTTGTATTTGAAGGATGTAAAAGTGTCATGGACGTGTTCTTGTGCAGTTACCAATATGTATTCACATCTGAAATAGAAGAATGAAATATATCGGTTTGTATTGTGTTGCATTAGGTATGTTGTATTCTTTGTGTTCGTATGTTTGTGACAATAAAAGCTGTATAAAATTGGCCTGAGCCTTTTTCCCACGGAATACTTTGCCGTAGCTCATTGACATATGGCATCAGGAACAACGTTCCACCTGTTCTATGTGTCATCCGTTAAATTCAGGCCATTGTCCCTGACGATGTGGCTCCTGATTGGCTGAGCAGCCAAGCTTGTGTGGGATGAGGAGGATAAATGCAGTGTGAGGAAACCAACCTAGACACAGAAGACCTTCAGAAGCAACTGCAGCCTCCACCCATCACTGAATCGATTGAGATCTTTGGATTGCCCAGATCACTTTTTTATAAATATCTCCAAACTCAAGAATATTGAAAATGGCTCCCTACTCTGACATGGATCTTCAAGGCACCTTGAAGGAACAGCTCCTTCGGTAAGCATATTGAGTTGTTACAGCAATTTGCTGATGATAGTTTGAAAATTCATTCAAAATTCTTAGTGTATTTTAATTCTTACTACTTTGTTCTTCAGTTCTGTGTGTCTAACGGCATCTTTGCTCCCCTCCCAGGTGTAAACTCCACATGCTGGAGAGAAAGTGCACCACCGGGGTGGAGAAGCTGAGGGTTCTGATCGTAGAACACCTGCAGAATGGCATCCCAGCGGCGGACATCCTGGAGAAGACCGTGTCCTTCTTCACCGTGAGGAAGGCCCTGCTGACACCCAACGGCTACTGCCGCGGCACCAGAGAGTTCCTGCGTCTCTCCTCCACGTCAGATGAAGATGTGGCGCCCATGTGCCTTTTCACAGATGATGAAGACAACGCACTCACCTTTTCACTTTCTGAAAATGTCTACAGCTAGGCTGGATTTGATCCACGCGATACCGTTTTAGCAAACAATGTTTTGCTATTGGTTGCAAGTCCTGGAAAATGCTTTATGCGCATTGTGACGAGCAGATTTACTGCTAAAGCCTTTCTGTAAGAAAGCCTATTATAATTATTATTATTATTATTGTTATTATTATTATCTTTCAAATGCTGCTTGGACATGAACATACGAGATGTTCCCATTATGAACTGCTGTGCCTTTGGTTGAGGGGATAACAGGTAACAAAACTGTTACCTCTTGTGGAGTGTGAAGTTTTGGGGGATTATCAAAAAGATAGCAAAACTCTTTCAACCAAGTTCAGGATTTTTCTGGACCAAAGCTGCTGTGATCTTAAAAACGTCGGTTTTGGATGAGAGAGTGCTGGACACTCCTCCAGGAAGCTGGATACTTTTCTTTGTGTTTTAAAAACATTGCTGTTGATTAAGCTTTCATTTTAGGCCAATGATCAATGGATTTGTTGAACTTGAAATACCCCTTAATTAAAGGGAATTATGATTTTTGCCTTTTTAAGCATATTGTTTACTTCTATTTGCATTATTGCCTTATTATGTTATCACATGTATACCAGCATAAGAAGTGTTTGCACTAAAGGAAATAAAAAATAATATTCTGAAGTATTGTATTTTCTCCAGGTTTCATTTTGTCAAGTGTTCCCCGCTGGCTTGTCAAATGTGACATCATTCTGTCTTAAAACTCAAAACTAAAACTTTAAACTCGAAACCCGAAAAATTATTTAGTATTACACTGTCTTAGCAGAAGTCCATGTTCTAAACAAGTTCAAGTTATTTTTAATGTTGGGAAAAAGTGCATTGTCGTCAAAAGGTTTTGGCAATGCTATTCTTTCCCTCCAGATGGCTAATGGCTAAAGGTGGTTTCCTTGCCTCAGTACTGTGGAAATAGATGTTAATAATGGTCCATTTATCGCCATTTATCACATCACTGTACTGCATTAATCACAGTGCTAAGGGAAGGCAGACAAAGCTCTCGGCCCAGTCACTGCCTGCCAATAAAACACACATTTGAAAGAAAAACAAAGGACAAGGAGGAGAGAATGTTTACTGACCAAAACAGTTCAGTAAACCAAACCCAGTACAGTATTGTAACAGTGTCATACTCCATACATAGTACAGGAACAAATTACATACAAATTACAATGAGAAACGCTCAATCAAAGAGACTACTGTAGCTGAAATCTATATGTTTGAAAATGTTTGGTTTCCATGTGAATCATAACAGTAAAACTAATACTAGAATCTGATCCCAGCATCAGGCTACAGATCTGATCTCTCTACAGGGTCACCACTTTCCCAGATCCACACAGAGTCTCTCTCCATCACCCCCCAGTCCCCCACCTGCTCCCCTGAGATCTATCTATTGTCCCCCAGCAATAAGAGCATGGAGCATGTGGCAGCCTGCACTCCTCATTGTCCTCCATAGCTCTCTGATTGGTTCAGACTGTGAGAAACTCCAACCAGACCAGGACCCATGAATTCATATGGAGATGAGGGCTGAAGCCAGGAGAGACCAGATTCTCTGAGACCTCTACAACATCAGAAATCCATGGATCGCTCCTCCAATACCTTCAGCAATGACTTCTTCTAAGGAGCGCAGTGGTCGGTTAATTGGTATCGGCTATCGAAAGCAGACATCCCTAGTTATTGGTATGAAGGCACACCTGCACAATCTGATGAAATAAATGAGGACATCGGCCTCTCTGCATCCCCCAATAAACTGAGATTTTGATAAAAATTGCCGAAAAAACGATGTGGGGCTTGCGGAAGAATTTAACAATTTACCAGGCATTCAATATTAGAGAGGTTGTGGGAAAGCTCTGCGAGAAGTAAGTCACATCGTTTAGGAGTCACTCTAGCAATCATGATGTCCCACCACGAACCTCCCTAATTCTCAAAAGGAGAATTGGGCCACACTGTCAGGAAGGAATCCTGTCTCCCACCCCACCCCCATGTCTGCTGCAAGGTTGAGAGCAAGAGAAGGCTAGAGATTGCATTTGAATTACTGTTCCATGTAATGATTTCCATGCCATTCCATTTTACTAAATCAAAAAGACACTCTGTTATTATTTACTTTTATTGCTGNGCGCCCCCTGGAGGCCCTGGTAGAAACATACAGACTGGAGAACAATGTTGACCATGTTGGTCACAACAAGTCATTGTCAATGTAAAATATGAATTCAATGTTGTCATTCTTGGATGTTCAAAGATCACACTATCCATAGGAGCTTTTGTTGCTTTCATGTTTGATGTTCAAACTTCATGGATTTTTTTTAAAGATATTGAACCTTTTTTCTCCTATGTAAGGACAGCATTCATTTACTGCATTTGTTTCCATTTTAGGAAACATGATGTTACTGTATAATTCATTGCTACTGATCATATTGATCTATTCTGTGTTCTTTCTTTAAATCTATGACGATCTGTTATAAGATCAAAGTTACATTTATCTATTTGTATTGTACAAGGTTATTCTTATCCACATAAGTGGTGACATTTTCCATGAAAATGCAGATCTTTATTTTCCACAAGCCTTACCATCCTAATTGGATATTTACCCTATTTATCACTTTGTGAAGACATCCCTGATCAGTTTTATGATCATGTTTTAAAACATTGGATTCATAATGAACTATGCATTGAAATATAATGTCAACTCAATATTAATATCTTCCATGAAGACAGCTGTGGAATGTATATCCTCTACTCTGTTTGAATACAGTGTGTTGATCTTTGAGATGTTTTCCAAATGATTGTTGTGATGTGTCATCACCAATATTGGACTTCAGTTTTATACTTCTGAAATCGTGTGTTTGAATAAACAAACATGAACTGCAATATTTCTCGTCTTCTCACTTCACACTAACACTGATGAAATTGTTATTCTTACTAATGGATCACACAGAACAACATTGTTATTGCTCCTAACGAGCAGAAATATACAATATTAGAATCATACCAATGATGGAAAATAAAAATGCATCATTGCCATAACAATAAATCAAAATATTGAACATTCAAATGATATCAGTGACAGCTGGCAGATTGAAAGTACAGTAGATAAGATTGACAGTGGTATACTATACTAGTCCATCAGTAAATGGTTGAGGGGGAATGAAAGTGTGTCACCTATAACAGAAAATGATTTATCAGATGTGAAACGAATTCCTCTGATATTTAAAATTGGCTACACACTCTTGCCACTGTTAATCAGAGTTGCATAATTAAATTCAGGATGCATACATGACAAGCAGTAGATGGTCTACTTGCACTGAACCAGTGGGGGCAGATGATTTCTCTGTTTCATCACTTACTATTGGGACTAAACACACTGGACAAAATGCTTTGTCTTCAGAGTTCAATGTCAATGAGAGTAAAGTCACATTTCATAGTCATCATTAGCATCATGAGTCCCAGCAGAACCTCCCTATTCTCAAAAGGGAATTGGCACACTTCAGGAAGAATCTGTCTCCCACCCCACCCCCATGTCTGCTGCAAGGGTTGAGAGCAAGAAAAGCTAAAAGAGATGTTTTTCTAACCTCTTTCCATAAATGTTTTCCATGATGTTCCATTGTAGTAATTTAAAATAATTGTCTTATTGTTGAAATTTTTTGCTGAATATATGCAGATTGTTCAAGATTGTCTGTTTTCACAAATTCCACAGCCCAAGGTCCAGCCAATGGGGTTGTTTCCCTCCTGATGGGCAGTGATGTCAGGGGTCTGTTTGTGGTGCAACACAGAGAGTGGAGCCTTAACTAAAGGTCCATTCAAAGTCCTTTTGTCAGCCATTGACCACAGCACATTGGAGTCAGTGTGGGAACCTCAGATCTACTCTCTACTCACACCGACTACCAGTCAGCACACTGAAGACACATCTGTTACATCTGGACACTCAGACACATGTCATACCAAGTCAGGAATTCCTAAATGAATGATATTAATAAAAGAGAATACATAGCCTGACCACATCTGCAGATACCACTCTGAGTATCTGATAAAATTCGAAGAGGTCTGCATGGGTAGAGTTAGCAGGAGTGTCGACTTTACATCGCCAAGGGACCTACGGAATGACGATTCTCATCGCAAATTCAGGGGCCTATGAGACAGCGATTAATAATGATGCCTATGATCAACCAGTCCAGTTAGGGTCTAGAGAGGAGCATTCAAAGGCTTACTAGACAGACGGTTGTTATTGTCCACTCAGCATTTGCCGATGGTCAACCAGTATAGACAAATGTCCATTTAAAAAATACAAAGAAATCACCTATCATATGTCGTATTTATATATCACCTCAGCCTCCGATATTACAGTCCTGCTCTCCTCGTTCCCTTGGCCACCTGTGTGGGCGCCTCCGACGTTTGCGTTATCTTTCTGACAAGACTTCCCTTTTCCCTCCCTCTCTATTCTTTGACTTTTCTTGAGCTTTATTCACTTTGTTGCCGTTAATGTTGTTTTCAAGTTTTAGAGTTTTTATCAGTGCTAACTCCTCCGTCTCCTACCACATGACACATTCCCTCTCATATGTTTGATCAAAATATGTGATATTTTTTTAATATAAAATTGAGTAATCTCATGTTATCTGCATTGCTCTGTTTCTGGTTAAATCCCAGGTATGCAGGTGCACTGCATTTGAATGGTATAATGTATAATAGATCATTACAGTCATGTAAGTCCTCTGAATATTTAATTGTGTTATTATAAAAAACGTAATTCCCATTTGTCTCCTATAAAAAAAGAAACATATCTTGGGGTCATTTAAAATTATATTTGGGGTGAGCATAGCATTATTGATTTTATGTGCATTCAAGCGTGTGTGTGTCTGAGTGTGTGTGTGTGTGTGTGTGTGTGTGTGTGTGTGTGTGTGTGTGTGTGTGTGTGTGTGTGTGTGTGTGTGTTAGGCATGTGTTTTATCTTTATTGCCCGAAGGCCCTTATCAGACCCGCTGTCTCACCCACTCCCATCTGCAGTGGCCATGTCCCCCCAGACAGAAGGAAGGTTCCCAGGTAATAAAAGTCTAACGACCTGCCGGTGTTGGCCCTGTACCTTAGCTGGCTGCAGCACCGCTGGCTGTGTTGTGGCCATGAGCTCAGTAAACCAGGAGATAATTGATGTCTCTCTCCTATTGTTGGGGAGGCCTCGCCCACAGGCCTCAGAGTGTGGGAAAGCTAATCCAGCCTGGGACTCATGGCTTTGTAATGCTAATGTCCAGCTATAAATAGAGCAGGGGGATCCTCGCTCTGATCACAACTCACCCTGCTGTCCAAGAGAAGCACTGCTCTCTCTCTCTCTCTCTACCAGAATGGCCCCTACCTACACCAGAGACTCTGCTCTCTCCACCAAAGACAGACACAAAGTAAGTACGATTACATCTCTGCTTCTGAACCGACTCCACCAAACGCTGTCTCCTCTTCTCCACGACTCCTGAATGTCCGGCACATAGATCTCTAACCCGCGTTCCTCTTTGTTTCTGCAGCTCAGGAAACCGGTGGTGGAGAAGATGCGTAGAGATCGCATCAACACCTGCATCGAGCAGCTCAAGGGCCTGCTGGAGAAGGAGTTCCAGACGCAGGAGCCCAACGCCAAGCTGGAGAAGGCGGACGTCCTGGAGATGACCGTGTCCTTCCTCCGGCAGCAGCTCCGCAGTCAGAGCGCCGCTCCGCACGCCGCCCGCCGCCACGGCTACGCCCGCTGCTGGAAGGAGACGCTCCACTTCCTGTCCGCCAACTCCGTGGAGGAAGCGGCGCTCCCGTGTCACCAGCACCTCCACGCCGCTGCCCAGAAAACGCTGGGCGGCAGTGGCAGCAGGGACAAGCGCCCCGCGTCTCCACTGTCCTCTGGCCAGCAGCTCCACCACAGCTCACAGGGCCCCGAGAAGCAGAGCCCCGGAGCCCCCAAACCAGTGTGGAGACCCTGGTAGGGGCCCGACGAACTCCTGCCTCCTAACCCTCTCTGTCAAACTGGATGGGTGTCCACTGTTCCAAACAACGTACAGGATATTTCTGATTTAAAGTTACTGTTTTTGTCCTGGTGTCCTGGACACAAAGCATGTTCTAATTTGTTGTTTTGTTACTTCTTTGAGAAGTTTCTGTGCCTTTACAATGTCAAAGGTTACGATTTAATATCTGCTGTGCAGAGGAGGTCTATCTGACCCAGTTTTTTTTTACCCCTGACCCAGGGAAAAAGTGCTGTCTTTTTGACTCTTGTGGAGTTAACCAGTTAATATTGATTAACTGTGTATTATTTTACCTATGTGTAATGCCATGCACTTTCTGAAGTTAATCTATGTGTGTCTCTTTTTTTTTTTTATAAAAGAATGCTGTATTGGCATGCAATGTGCCTGCTGTTTTGACACTTAAAATAAAATCTACAACAAATATTTCAAATATACACAGTTTTCCCTCTTTGTTTTGTTCATTTTCAGTGATCACTGCTGATAGATGGTTGTTGATGACTTGCAGATCCGTGGAGTGGAGGAGCATATCATTAGAGTTGGAATTGTAGTTAGTTGCGAATTGGAATGACATTTTCAGAAAATGAGTGAAAGAAAATGTGAATTTGTGCATGTGTTTCCATCCACTGCTGTCATGCCATTACTAGGAGTTGGTTCATCAAGACAAGCAGTAGACGGTGCTTATCCAGTCAGAAGTCATTATACGACTGCAGAATGCTCGTTGGAACAGTTTTTTAAATAGTTACTCATATAACAGTAAATAATAAATAATGACTAATAATAGTAATAATAATAATAATAATAATTTACTAATAACTAATAAAAAACATCTTTCACACAAACACGTACTGTACATACACTGACACTTGTGAATTGACCTGGGGTTGCTCTAGTTTATAAAAGTCAGGTGCAACCCACGTTTTGTTCCCTGCTCATGCATGCACAGTATATCCTGACACCTGCCAAAAGACACAGATCGACACAGGTGTGGACCACCGGCACCATGGCGGACGCGTGCGGCCAATCTCTGGGACTCCAGCCAATCGGGCATCCGGCAATAAGGACTCGTGTGCGCGTGTGACTGCAACAACAAGAGTGTGCGCGCGATTGCCGTTGGCCTTTGTGTGGCCAGGGGGGGGGGGGGGGGGGGGGCTACCGTTAAGCAGCTATCTCCGGTCTCCTCTTCCATCAAACAGCTGGTGGGCTGAGCCAGGGCCTGTGGGTGGGTGGGTGCGATGGTGGGGTGGGTGGGTGCGAGGGTGGGTGCGATGGTGGGTGGGTGCGAGGGTGCGAGGGTGGGTGCTATGGGGCGGCCACTGCGTCTGTGGAGCCTGACTCTGCTCTGAGTTCCCACAGCCCAGAGCCATTATCTCTCTCTCTTGATCCTCAGGACAAAGGAAGTGTGCCGTGTTAAATTACCCCCCCCGCCCCCCCCCCCTCGTCAAACAGCCATGATGGGGCCCTGAGACCATTCAGCCCGCTGCGTTTTGGAGGGAAGCCGAAGCCTGTCACTTGGTCTGGGCCGGACGGACAGCCATTGGCCGGCTGTCCTGTCAAAAGGTGTTTAGTGCCAAAACCTTTTGTCCATCGTGTGCAGAGATCTCCCATAGATGATGTCGGCTTGTATGCTGCATTGACTATTTCAAGTGAGCGACTCATTCGAAATGATGAGATTGTGAATCAATAATCCTCACCAATAATTCCAGCATTTGTCACACGCACTGTCTGGCTTGTGTGTGGTGTGTGTGTGTGTGTGTGTGTGGTGTGTGTGTGTGTGTGTGTGTGTGTGTGTGTGTGTGTGTGTGTGTGTGTGTGTGTGTGACGCCTTCAGGTGTAAGCCAGGCTGCAGGGCAGGTCTGCTCTGCTAGATCAAAGCTAATGGGTTTACACACCTCAACTAAAGCCAGTATAAACACACACCACACACGACACCACACCACACACTCCGACAGGGCCAGACCAAGCACAAATGGATCGGCAGCACAGGCACACGCACAGATGTCAGAATCACGAAGTCAGAGACAGGAAGACAGAGGGACGAGGGCCACGGGGTCCAGGGGCGAGCACACACACACGGCACACAGCGGCGGGGGGGAGCACACACAGCAGCGGCAGGACAGAGAAAAACAAACCAAAAAAAAAGAAAAGAAAAAAAAAAATTGGCGGCTAAAGAGAGCATCATTGGGGTTCCTGAAACGACACCGGTCTCGGTCTCCGTCATCGGTGGTGGGGTGGTTGGCGCCGCCCCGCCCTTTGTTTTTTCTCACACAAACGTCACACACACGGACAGCCGACTCGGGGCGTCACAGGCACGGGGGGCAGCGACACACACACACACACACACACACACACACAACCACCTCATGCACAACTCAGAGCTTGCTCTCTCTCTCTCTCTCACACACACACACACACACACACACACACACAGGTACCGGGGGGTGGGGGATTGACTGTAGATCTCTACGGGGAGGGGCTGATTCGGCGGGGGGCAGGCGCACGCACACAGCACACACGCACAAGAATTTCCTTTGGTATTCATGAAGCTCTATCTCATCTTATGTTATCTTATGTCAAACACAAATGCACACATGCACACAATTTAGCACACATACACGCACATACACACACACACACGTCTATTGCCCACAACACACACATCTCTCTCTCACACACACACACACACACACACACACACACACACAGACACACACTCATTTGAAGCTGATGTTATCTAGTGTGGGAAAGGGAGGAGGTCTCTGAACCCATGCTCCACCGTGTCGTTTACACAAAACACCCACCATTATCGCTGATCAATGACGCTTAACCCCTGATCAATAACCCCTCACTGCACTGATGCATAGCCCCAGTGGCTGCTGCTCTCAGAGTTCATCTTGCTTCTGTCTAACTGTCATTGCCTGACTGTTTTGAACCGTTTTGAACTATAACTAATACATATAACTGAACTAAAATGTCTCTGCGCTAACATTGCTCGATATTCACACGAGGACACATTACATCAACATCAAACGAGGCAGGTCAAAAAAAAGAGTGTGATTTTTCAAAGTGAGTGAGTTTTCAAAATGGTTTATTTTGAGTCGTGGAATCTCGACGCAGTTCCCATTGGGAATGACGACAATAACACAGCAACAGCTTGCTTTAAAGTTTGGCGTTTCTACGAGAAACATTTCACACGTGTCACCCGCTTCACTGAGGGGACAGCAGCAAACACACAGTGTTGACTAAACTCCACTTTGGAGCGCAGCAATGCTTTCTTTACACACAAAGATTCAACGTTCAACGTTCACTCATAGCACTCACAGGCTCAAACATTACAATCTTAAGGTCCTAAGACAGGGCTTTAGTTGGCCTAGCAACCATCCAGATAAAGACGATATATATTTGTACGGATCGTTCTCACGGAGAACAACGTGACATAATGCAGTACAAGGGTACACCAAACAGGAGCATTTCAAAGTGCTTCCTCTCCAACGTGGAGCAAACTTTATCAACGCCGTTCCAGTGATTTCCCGGACAGCGTAACATCGTTCAAATGTTCAGTTCTAAAGCCAAGCATCTGATAAAACATTGGGATATTTCAACATATCCCTGAATACAGCTTTATGATGGAGGACACCCATCCAGTTTGACAGAGAGGGTTAGGAGGCAGGAGTTCGTCGGGCCCCTACCAGGGTCTCCACACTGGTTTGGGGGCTCCAGGGCTCTGCTTCTCGGGGCCCTGTGAGCTGTGGTGGAGCTGCTGGCCAGAGGACAGTGGAGACGCGGGGCGCTTGTCCCTGCTGCCACTGCCGCCCAGCGTTTTCTGGGCAGCGGCGTGGAGGTGCTGGCGACACGGGAGCGCCGCTTCCTCCACGGCGTTGGCGGACAGGAAGTGGAGCGTCTCCTTCCAGCAGCGGGCGTAGCCGTGGCGGCGGGCGGCGTGCGGATCGGCGCTCTGACTGCGGAGCTGCTGCCGGAGGAAGGACACGGTCATCTCCAGGACGTCCGCCTTCTCCAGCTTGGCGTTGGGCTCCTGCGTCTGGAACTCCTTCTCCAGCAGGGCCTTGAGCTGCTCGATGCAGGTGTTGATGCGATCTCGACGCATCTTCTCCACCACCGGTTTCCTGAGCTGCAGAAACAAAGAGGAACGCGGGTTAGAGATCTATGTGCCGGACATTCAGGAGTCGTGGAGAAGAGGAGACAGCGTTTGGTGCAGTCGGTTCAGAAGCAGAGATGTAATCGTACTTACTTTGTGTCTGTCTTTGGTGGAGAGAGCAGAGTCTCTGGTGTAGGTAGGGGCCATTCTGGTAGAGAGAGAGAGAGAGAGCAGTGCTTCTCTTGGACAGCAGGGTGAGTTGTGATCAGAGCGAGGATCCCCCTGCTCTATTTATAGCTGGACATTAGCATTACAAAGCCATGAGTCCCAGGCTGGATTAGCTTTCCCACACTCTGAGGCCTGTGGGCGAGGCCTCCCCAACAATAGGAGAGAGACATCAATTATCTCCTGGTTTACTGAGCTCATGGCCACAACACAGCCAGCGGTGCTGCAGCCAGCTAAGGTACAGGGCCAACACCGGCAGGTCGTTAGACTTTTATAACCTGGGAACCTTCCTTCTGTCTGGGGGGACATGGCCACTGCAGATGGGAGTGGGTGAGACAGCGGGTCTGATAAGGGCCTTCGGGCAATAAAGATAAAACACATGCCTAACACACACACACACACACACACACGCACACACACACACACAATATATAGTTATCAGTGGTTAGCGCTCGTGCAGTATAATAATAATAATATGCATTATTACATTTTTTTTTGATAGAACCTAAACGTAACCTTTAAGCCATTGACTGAAAGCGATTGGTAATTCATTTCACCGCCAGCTACACGTCCGAAAGACCCTCGTGGGACACTTTCAAATAAAACATGCCGTCACCCTAGCATAGCATTATTTAAAAATGAGAGGGAACACATAAGGGGGGAGAGACAGAGAGAGGGTGTGTGTGTGTGTGTGTGTGTGTGTGTGTGTGTGTGTGTGTGTGTGTGTGTGTGTGTGTGTGTGTGTGTGTGTTTGTAGAAAGAGAGAGAGAGAGAGAGTGGGAAGGGATGGGAGAAGGCTTGGTGGGTGTGGGTGGGGAGGGGCTCCCATTGTAAATGTCAATTAAACACAATTATCCAGTGTCCTCTGGGAAGGCACACTTCTATTGTCCACCGCCCACCCCCTCCCGGCGCTGCTAGGGGAGGTCATAAATAGGGAAGGGATTGGGAATGTGGGAAAGTAGGTGGGGAACCAACTCACACATCCTCCTGTCAATAGAGGACACCCCCCACCCCTCCTCATCCTCCTCATCCTCCTCCTCCCCCCTCACGCCCCCAGACACCCTTAGCCCCCTCCCCTCGGGGGACAGCCTTTCAACCTGCGGGCTCAGATCATACACACACACACACACACACACACACACACGCCACACACCCCACCTCCCTCTTGCTTACCCCCTCACCCCCTCTTCAGCACACTTTCAATCACTTCACCTCACCCAGGCTACTGTGTGTGTGTGAGAGTGTGTGTGTGTGAGAGTGTGTGTGTGTGTGAGAGTGTGTGTGTGTGAGAGTGTGTGTGTGTGAGAGAGAGAGAGAGAGACAAACAGCATGTTTGTAAGTAAACACCTTTGTGTGGGTGCCTATTGTGTGTGTGTGTGTGTGTGTGTCTCGTGTGTGAGAAGTGTAAGTGTAAACTTTCTGCGCTTCTGTGGGTATCGGGGTGTTTTTGTGTGTGTGTGTGTGTGTGTGTGTGTGTGTGTGTGTGTGTACACGTGTGTGTGCGTGCGTTTGTTTGAGTGAGTGTATGTGTGTGTCTGTGTGAATCCGCCTCAGTTCCAGCGCCTCTTAATAAGTCCCATAAATCCAGTCCCTTGTTTGTTTAATGTTGATTGTACATCACTCAACACAACACAACACAACACAACACAACACAACACAACACAACACCATGTGTATTTATGTATTGACGCATTGGTCCTCCTCATCCGCGTTCACTTGTGCATTGAGGCAGCCTTTTGGTTTGGAATACACACACACACACACACACACACACACACGGTGGCCGTGTGGACGGTTGCTCCTGGAGAAGGAGGTCATGGGCGAAGCATGCGAGCTCCTTAATGAGCTCTAATGGCCATGAAAGGAGGAGGGGAGCGCGGCAGATGGCGAGGTGCGCGTTTCGGAGGGAAATCCTCTGACCTCTGACCACTGATCTGTCTCTCTCTCTCTCTCTCCATCCTGCTCCTTCTCCTTCTCCTCCTCCTCCTCCTCCTCCTCAAGACACATTTCTGAGGAGTGAAGTCATGAACTGGTCCCCCCCCCACTCGCTGGTGAATGCCGGCGAACCTGGAGGAACACCATTAAAATCCACTCAGACACACACACACACACACACATTCTTATATGCACCACAGACACAAGACTCTGCCCCCCCCCCCCTCTCTTTTCTCACTGCGTCTCTGTCTCTCTCTAATTTTGTGTGTGTGTATGTCTCTCTCTCTCTCTTTCTCTCTCTCTCTCTGTCCCTCTCTCTCCACTAAGGACTGTGTGTGTGTGTGTGTGTGTGTGTGTGTGTGTGTGTGTGTGTGTGTGTGTGTGTGTGTGTGTGTGTGTGTGTGTGGTGTGTGTGTGTGTGTGTGTGTGTGTGGTGAAGATGCGCCCGGGTCCGCTGGTTATTTCCTCACCCTTGAGGTTCTCCATCCATTGAAGGTGGCGCGGCGGCGGGGCGAACCGGCTTGTACCACTCTCGTCATTATGTCCAGCGCTCAAAAGGCCATCTGGTGCATGGTGATGATGTGTGGTGGTAGTGTTGGTGGGCCAGATCTTTTTTTTCCCCCTTCCCGGGCCCCTGGCTTCCCACGCCCCCCCAGCCACATAGCACCGCCCCCCCTCACCAGGGCACAGGTACACAAGGACACACAGGTACAGGGCAGGCAGGCAGCAGGGAAGGGCTTGCTTTAATCCACTCCATCAAAGGAGTGTGTTTCTTTTGCACCACGGCACGCACACACACACCTGTGCAAAGGTAGACAGGTGCATACACACTGTTCACACACACACACAGCAACGGCACATGCGGCGCACACAAACGCACATGCATGCACACACCTGGGGATAGAAAGACACCTGTGGGATTGTACACCCGCACAGGTTCACACGGACACACACACACACACACACACACACACACACACACACACACACACACACACACGCACTCATGCATGCGAGCACATGTACGATATACTGTAGGCTCACACACAGGCACACACACACACACAAAATCATACACACGTGCTGTTTGTCTATAAACACACACTTAGCAGGAGGTGGTAAAGAGCATAAATATACGACACACAGTTCATTGTCATGTCATATTTGTTTTATGCTGACGCTTATGCTGTAGGAATAAGATAAGATAGACGAGATAGAACTTTATGAATCCCGAAGGAAATTCTTTTGCCAGAGGTTTCTCAAAAATACCAACAACATAAGCATAGCACTAGAATAATAAACGATAGAGTAATAAACAATGGAATAATAAAATAATACATTTACAGTGAATAAGCCTAAAAGAAAGATATTTAGTCAACAAAACCAGTTGGCAATGGTGTTGAGAATCAGTAAGTGAGAAAGTCAAATATGCACATGAGGAACATTGCACACGATGACGAAAGGTAATATTGCCAACGAATAGGAACAGGAACAGGAATCCCCTCAGCATGTGTGTTAAGCTCGATAATAATTGAATGGAGTGAATAGATCCTGACCACCTTCAGGACCACCTGGCAAAAAAAACAAACCCAAAAAAACCCCCAAACTCCTTCAAGTAAACCAAAGTTCAGCTGTTGACCAAACAGAAGAACTTTGGCGTCTCAATGGAGAGAGGCTGATCTCGCCAGAAGGTGCCCCACAATGCCACAGGACTTTTCCCGCCGAAAACGCAAAAAAAACCGTCCTGTTCTTAAGAAGTGTCCCCCCATTGACTGTGAATGTCAAGTCACATGACCACCCTCCTCCTCCAGGAATGCTTTAGAGACACGGAGCCCACATCATGGGGGGGCTGGGGGGGGCCACACTCTCTGGGTTCTAAAGAGGGGTCAGCCATTTCCCAGCTCCCCCCTCCATGGAGCTTGACGGAGGGGGAAGTCACATGGAGACTCCTTAAGGGGGCAGCGTGGCGACAGAGCACCTGCCACCTCCCCTCTCTTCCTCCCTCTCCCCCTCTCTCTCTCTCTTTCTGTCTCCCTCTTTCTCTCTCTCTCTCTCTCTGTCTCTTTCTGTCTCCCTCTTTCTCTCTCGCTCTCTCTCTCTGTCTCTTCCTCCTCCTTCCACCCCTCTCTCTCTCTCCCTCCATCCCTCCCTGTCTCTGTCTCTCTCCATCTCCCCCGTCTGTCTCTCTGTCACCATCTCCCTCTCTGTCTGTCTCTCTCCATCCCTCTCTTCCTCTCTCTTCCCTCTCTCT
Source organism: Coryphaenoides rupestris (assembly GCA_002895965.2). NCBI lineage: Eukaryota > Metazoa > Chordata > Actinopteri > Gadiformes > Macrouridae > Coryphaenoides > Coryphaenoides rupestris. Next base: position 41,579 of record PIJE02002401.1, on the reverse strand, counting down.
CTTTCCCTCCATCACTCTCTCGCTGTATCTCTCTCCCTCTCTGTCTCCCTTCCTCCCCCCCTCTCCTCTCTCTCTCTCTCTCTCCCCTTCTTTCTCCCCCTCTCTGTCTCTGTCTCTCTCCATCTTCCCCCTCTCTCTCCCTCCTCCCATCCCTCTTTCTCTCTCCCTCTCTCTTCCCCCTCCATCCTTCCCTCTCTCTCTTTCCCTCCATCACTCTCTCTCTGTCTCTGTCTGTCTCCCCGCATTTTTTTTAATTTGTATTATATACATTATACATTATATACATATATACATTTATTTATGTATTTATGTATTAATTAATTAAATAAAACAATTATAATTAAATTTTTTATAATACATTTTTATAATTAAATTATAATTTATTTGTAACCAAGTTTTTTAAGTTGACTTACTTCCTTGTATATATTGAGTTCTTTATACGTTTATAAGATACTCGGATTCATGCATTTGATTGCAATATGACAATAAAGCTGTTTACATTGAAATTGAAAAGTGTGTGTGTGTGCGTTGCGTGCGTTTGCGTGTGTAGTGTGGCGGTGTGTGTGTGTTGTGACCAGCTGCTGCGCTTCAAAGCCTTCGCCGCCCCGCGCGCCGCGCTCCCGCCACTTTCCCACCACTTTCCCACCACCACGACCACAGCGCGCGCTTTGAACACGCAGACACTCAACGGACAGCGTGTGCCGGCGTTAATAGTCACGCGCCACCAAATAGATGCGCCATAATCCACCCCCCCTCCTCCCCCGGCCCCCTCCCCCCCAGGGGGTTCTGGCCGCTGGGGAAGGAAACAAGCGAACCTTACTGAGACATGTAAGATGGAGGGAGGAAGGAGGTCTCTCTCTTCTCTCTCTCCTTCTCTCTCCTTCTCTCTATCTCTCCTCTTTCTCGCCTTCTCTCTCTCTCCTCTTCTCGCCCTCCCTCCCCCCCCCCTCCTCTCTCTCTCTCTCTCTTCTCTCCCCCCTCTCTCTCTCTATCTCTCTCTCTCCCTCTCTCTCCCCTCTCTCTCTCTCCCCCTCTCTCTCTCTCTCTCTCGCCCTCCTCCCTCTCTCTCTCCCCTCTCTCTCTCCCCCCTCTCCTCTCCCCCCCCTCTCTCTCTCCCTCCTCTCCCTCTCTCGTCCCCCCCCTCTCTTCTCCCCTCTCTCTCGCCCTCTCTCTCTCCCCCTCTATCTTTTCTCCCCCCCTCTTCTCGTCTCTCTTGCCTCTCATCCCATCCTCCCTCCATCCCTCTCTTTCTCTCTTCTCTCTCTCTCATCTCTCCTCCATCCCTTCTTGTCTCTCTCTCTCTCTCGCTCTCACTCCCAAACGAATGCGTACCGCCTTACTACAAAAACAGCCGAAACATCGGGCTCTTTGCAAGTCCCACTCTTCTCGGTGTCTGGCTCCGCAGTGGCTGGAATGGAGCTCCCGGCTCATGTCAGGGACGGCCAGTCGCTCGCCCGCTTCCGCAAGAAGTACTCAAGACCGTCACTCTGTTCAGAGTTCACCTGGACTCTACATACCCCCCCCCCCTTAACAAGAGACTCAAGACCCACCTGTTCAGAGTTCACCTGGACTCTACATAACCCCCCACACTAACCTGCGTGTTTATATGTCTTAACACTTATTAATGGCACTTAGCATTGTTGTTCGTTCTCAGATGTTGTATCATGCTTAGAATCGCACGCCTGCCCAGCTACTTATGCAGGCAACTTGGCAATTATGAAACTCGTTCTATTCGTCTCGTAAATAGGAATGCTCTAAAACATCTCTATTCTTATCTTCAGGTACCACAGTGATATATTGCTGCCTCTCCTTCAAGAAATGTACTCTTTGTAAGTCGCTTTGGATAAAAGCGTCTGCCAAATGCCCTAAATGTAAATGTAAATGTCAATATTTCAGATCGCCTTTATAAAGCGATATAGGGTTGGATTGTGTGGTACATAAAGATAAGAATAGAGCTGTTTTCCGAGCATTCATATTTACGAGACGAATAGAACGAGTTTCATAATTACTAAGTTGCCTCCATAAGTCGCTGGGCAGCAGCTGGACACGTGTAGGCTCACCGTGGGAGAACGGTGGTTGAGTTAATAGCCTATTGTTTAGTCTATTGTTTCCGCAGGACACCTGTTCCCCAGAGGGAGGCAGTTTAGTAGTTGACTCAATTTACGTGGGAGTGAAGTGAGTCTTTGTCCTTCAGCTGCCTGCGCTGTCATCGGTTTACAGGTGGCCCACAGGTGGGTACAGGTGGGTATAGGTGGCTACAGGTGGCTACAGGTGGCCTAAAGGTGGGTACAGGTGGGTACAGGTAGACTACAGGTGGGTATAGGTGGCTACAGGTGGGTACAGGTGGCCTACAGGGGGGTACAGATGGGTACAGGTGGATATAGGTGGGTACAGGTGGATACAGGTGGCCTACAGATGGGTACATGTGGCTACAGGTGGGTATAGGTGGCCGACAGGTGGCCTACAGGTGGCTACAGGTGGCCTAAAGGTGGGTACAGGTGGCCTACAGGGGGGTACAGGTGGCTACAGGTGGGTATAGGTGGCTACAGGTGGGTATACTGTAGGTGGCTACAGGTGAGTATCGGTGGCCGTGGCAGTATATTAAGATAATAAGGATAAGCAATATTGTGAACATATTCCTTTTTATTTGTTTTGTGAAAGTTAATATAAGTAATACATGTCAATTCATTAAAATAAGTCAGCATATTATGCATAGGCTATTGAATAGTTCATGTATTTAAAAATAGAAAATGTGATTTTAGATTTTAATGTAGGCTGTAAAATAGGCCCATTGGCTTGAATGATTTGTCAAGATAAGAGGTCATACTGTGATGTCAACACAAGGGGGCAGCAGCTGTCCTACTTGTTGCTTTAGCAGCAAATGCAGCCAATAGATTCTATATTAAATAAGTCTTAATAGTAATTATGTATTATTGCTGAAAAGGTGAAAATCGACAACAATATATTATTGACCATGTTGAAGTATTAGGCTATTATTCCTTTATTTCTTTGATTGGGATATAATTTTGTATTTATGTATGTATTTGCTTATAAATATGCAATGACAAAAACATGACATTAAATCAATTGTAAATTTCATAAATGTATATAGAAATGCTGATCAGAGGGCTTCTCCAAGGCAATACTGTCTTGTAGTGTAATTCTAATAGAAAGCCGCTAGGGGGCGGTAAGTGCTCACAGTGACGCAGGGAAAGTGATGTGTATCATAGGTTTTAGTCTGAAATTCATGAACAAAAAAAACATGTGATGTGAAATATGACATTTTCCATATTTAATTAGTTTACAGAAAAGCTTGGGAATGCATAACACATTTTTTGGTTATATACATGATATTCACAAAAGGTCTATATTGCCAAACAGCTGGTCTCAAACTGCTAGTCTTGTATAAAACATAACATTACAACTAAAAACATGTACTGTATATAACACAAAGCAATTGTAAATGGTTGTAAACCATCAAGCTAAAGACATGATAAACTTGCATGGTGTGTTACAACTGACTTAGAACAGACAAGCCACTCTAAATGTGCAATATATTTTGAAATCTCCACAAATAGTTTCTATAATAATAACACTTTTTAGTACTCTACTCTAAGACGCACATGAAAGCACAGTTGATGTACCCCAATGAGAAATATATATTATTATATATACAGAGATGGAGAGACAGTGAGGAGTCAAGAACTTGAGCAAGAGAGAAAGAGATCGCTGTTGCTAACCACCTGTACTTAAAGGGGCCCTATTATACCACCAGGTGTAAGAGCGATTGGCCATTAAAAGCCGTTTAAAGATTGTCACGTGACTAAAATTGTCATTGTGACATCACAAGTGGGAGTGTCCAGCTAGACCCAGTTGGTACAGTCCACTGGGAATGCTGTTCTAGACGGATCTAGACGGCATACATCTCGGTGGACATTCCCACTTCAAAACAATGACATTTTTTGTCACGTGACAATTTTGAAATTGCTTGTAATGGCTCACAATGCTCACACCTGGAGATATAATATGGCCCCTTCAACATCCAACGACATTCTCAGAAAGACAATAGCATGACTACACAATCTTCCAGCAGTAGTTGAACACTGAACTAAATCAGGCTACAACGTCTCGGCCCAACTCAGAAGCCAGTGTCCGTCCGGCTCACGTCAAATGTCCAGAGATGTCCGAAAGTGCTGTGCTCTTTGGGCGAGTTCCTTAGCAAAGTCATGCACCTCCTGCAGCGCCTGCCGGTCGGGGAAGTGCAGGGCGGCCTTCTTGGTGGCCACGGCCAGCTGCTTCAGGAGTGCACACAGGTGGTTGCTCTTGCACAGCAGGCTGTGTCGGGCTTCTGTGTCGCGTGCCTCCTTGTACAGCGTGTTCACCAGCCTCTGGCCCACCATGATCACCAGTTTGCTGTGCGAGATGAACTGCTCCGGGGGGTGACCGCAGCGCAGGCTGCTCACAAAGGCCCCGATGGCCTTCTGGAGAGCCCCGAAGTACAGGCGAGAGTGCTCTGAACGGGGGTGGGACCTCCGCGGCTCCACCTCCTCTGGCCCCACCCGCGCCACATCTTGGGTATGGGTGTCAGGGGGAAGCTGGTCATTCTTCTCTTCCTGTGTGTCAACATCACATGAATCAGTAAAATATCCAGTAGACTTTAAATTTAGCAAGTCATGAGGGGAAATGTATCGTGATTTGATGAACTGTACTCACGCGATGCGCTTCAGGGGATGGTGCGCAAGTGTCTTTGGTATCGGCATTGAGCCTCTTCTGCTTTTCAAAATCATTCTTTGTCTGCAGAGGACAAAACATTACATTTCGGCAATCCGTCGTTTTCAGGCGGTGACAGCCAAGATGATTGAATCAGGTAAGTGGATGTGCTTTGCTCTGTCTCATAACATAGTATTTACCTGGAGCTGTACATAATCATGGTCTTCATCCACCGCATCGCCTCTCTGCTCGCTCCTGACCACAGGTTTCTTCCCGTCCACGAGGTCCATGCTCCCAGCAGGCTGCGGAGGCTCTTTCTGCGCAGATCTGAACAGCAGTTTGCCGTTGGCGTTCAGGATTGACACCAGTCGCTTTACGTCCTCTGGCACGGTGCGAGCCACCATGACGAAGCGCTCCAGCTGGTCAGGTGTGTGGACCTGGCCGGGGTCCTGGGACAGCGTGTCCAGGGGCCAGCCAGCCACACTCAGGGAGCTGACCGTTTGCTGCAAGATCACACCCGAGTCCTCCACGATGGACAGCTGCTTCAGCAGCCGGGTCTGCAGGTTTGGGTCGGTCAAGCGGCGGGCGTTGCCCTTGATGTCCAGGGCAAAGTTGATGAAACCTGTCACGGCGCGGGCAATACTCTCCGCTGCCTCCCTGATCTCCCGCAGGTGCTTCTCCAGATGCCCCCTGCTCCTCCAGCTACTGCTGACGAACTCCATGAGCTGAGGCACCGCCCGGCCCACAGCCTCCTGCAGCTCCAACAGCCGGCCGCATGCCTCCTCTTGGCTCAGACTCACCTCCCGCAGAGGGTCCGGAGAGGAGGAGCTCAGGGTCATGGAGTCGCAGGATGAGGTGGAGGAGGTGGAGGAGCTGGACGCCGTGCTGATCCGCTGGCTGTCCGTCGATGAGCGATGGGAGGCCACGCACCTCTCATCGTTCTCCCGGAACAGCGGGTCGTCAATCCTCGGCCGATCACGGAGGGTGGCGGGCGCCAGGACCTTCCTCATTCGCTGCAGGCTACCTCGGGTGTGTCCGTAAGGATTGGAGGGATCTCCCCGGCACTCCAGGGGTATGTGATCCACACGCTCCTGCAGAGGCACGGCGTAAACCTGGTCCTCCGAACTCCTCTGTGTCGGTGGCTTGTCGTACACGGGCGCCCTTGCTAGCACCTTGGGTGGACTGGCACAGATCAGGGACTGCTGGGAAGACGACCCGGGCTTTGGTATATCGTACAGGGAGGAGGTTTGGCCACAGTGTTGTGCTTGCGGTGCGCTTGGTGGAGGGAAAAGCCGCCTGCCAGGAGCTATGGAAGGTATGGTGCCGTAGGATGCTGGGCCGAAACCCGGTTTCTCCGGTGATATGGGCACGTCGTAGATCCAGTCTCCCTTGCGGCGATTTGGAAGGGTGTTGTAGCCACCGACTCTTTGTTGGGCTTCGGTTGCCGAGGGAACAGGGATGTCATAGCTAGGCTCCTGACACTGCGTTGGTGGGACTGCATAGACCTGTGTAGAGTAACAACATTTACCATGTGTTGATTCAAGCGGCAGCCATGACCGCCTGGTTGGGGAGTCCATGGGTGGCTTGCAGTGGTTGGATGCAAAAAGACTTTGCTCATTTGGTTAGAATCAGTGACTAGTTCATCTCCATATTATTATTACAGTGTAATCCGCTTCTAGTGATCACGGATATAGTGATCAACCGCTTATATGGATCAAAAAGCCTGGGACAGAATGGTTCCTATACAAACACTGTTTAAATAATTCGCTTATAGCGATCAAGCAGTCCGCTTATAGTGATCATTTTGGGTCCTTTTATACATAACATATGTGGGAGAAATTAATAAATTACGGTAATTTATAGTGGCTCGCGCGTGCACGTCTTCAACGGCGGCTCGAGCGTGCACATCTACAACGGCGACTCGAGCGTGCACGTCTACAACGGCGGCTCGAGCGTGCACGTCTTCAACGGCGGCTCAAGCGTGCACGTCTACAACGGCGACTCGAGCGTGCACGTCTACAACGGCGACTCGAGCGTGCACGTCTACAACGGCGACTCGAGCGTGCACGTCTACAACCGCGACTCGAGCGTGCACGTCTACAACGGCTGGTGAGCGCTGATGCTGCTGGTGCTGCTGGTGCTGCATGCTGCACATTGCACATTGCATGCAGCACTACGTTTTTTTTCAAGCTCTGTTACGAGTTTTGACTGTTACGGGTTTATGCACTGAAACCGCCAAGCTGCGGCTACAGTATTTGCACGAACTGTCGGCTTATTCGGCACAATATACAGCTTTAAATTATAGCCTAATTATATGTGGAACTACTGTAAGTTATACAGTACAGTTTTTTCATATACAGTAGCCTACTGTAGTGTATTTGATTTATAGCTACACAGTGTAATGCTGTAATTTCATTTGCTATTTGAATCGCGTTTCAAACAGCTGTACTGTAACGTTAATGTACGGACTGTACAGTATTTTTCAGTTAACTTGCTGTAATAAAATCCAGTAAATAGCAAAGCTGTCCGTTTCATTACTTTATACATGTATTAATGTATTATATATACAAATGTCAATTGGAATGGTAATCTGCATAAAAAATAAAGAAAATGAGAAAATTTCGGTTATAGTAATCAACCGCTTATAGTGATCAATTTGACCCGGACAAACGTGATCACTATAAGCGGATTACACTGTATTAGGTCCTCTTTGACAGATAATTTAATGAAAGCATTATTAAATCATTCAGGAATTTCCTTCGGGATTAATAAAGTTCTATCTTATCTTATCTTAAGTCATAGACTACTTCCTGCCCTCAATGTGCCAAATACTGATTGCTTCCACTGCTGGTTGCAAAAAATCTCAAGGAATGGCGATGGCCATCATGTGAAATCTACGGCTTCATAACGGTTGTGTGTAAATCCATGGGTGACGTCACAGACCATATTTAGTTTTTACAGTCAATGTGTTGATTAGGCCCACATTGTCGAAAATATCACACACTAGCTGGACCAGAGGGTTCCAAAGGTGTGTCCAGACCAGCAGGGGCCAGGGGGGGGGGGGGCAGCATTAATGTCAAACCCCAGTTCACATCAGGGAGGTATCTCCCCAGGAAGTAGTGACAGCAACTTACATAGCTGTCATTGGGACTGCTGCACCTCTGGTTCTCCGGAGCCTGGAATCTTCTCTCCAGCTCCGATGTCGGGATCAGCGACGCTTTACGGCCCATCTTCCTCTGCGTTGTGGACGACTGTCATTGAAATATTAAAAGCGCGGGCAAAAAGAAACGAGGATCAGGCCTTGTCGTTTGTAGTACACCACACACACTTCAAAAGACTTGGAGGATATGGATATTCGTGACAACAACTCACCATGAAGAGAGAAGTTCGTCTGATGTGGTTCGGGACGTCGTACACCTCCCCATTAGGGCAGGAAAACAGGCCAAAGGCTAGAAGCTGTAAACCGCAAACAGTTTATGTGAATGGGGTTGACGGGTGACCAGTCCATTCACCGTTTTCATCTAACATGCATTCAACTCCTTGACCACCAATATCACTGTGGCATAGGGGACAGTTTGAACAATCCCTGATCATACATGCATTATGCCAACTAATCCGGTGCCAATGCCACAGAAGCAACATTGCTCGTTGCAGATTAGCTGGTGATGGCAGAAGGAAGGCAAGGCTGCCTGCCCCGAGGCAGGAGAGGAAATGGCCAACATGTGTAACCTGTGTCCGCTCCCTGACACACAGGCACCCGTACAGACACCTCTATCTTTCTGGGGTCCTTTGGCAGCATAGGCTGCTGTGTGTCGTAAAAAAAAAGCGTCTGAAGTAGGCCTCTGCTGTTCTTTAACAGGCTCATAAAGGGCCCGCTCTGCATGCCTGTCTGTGTGAAGGGGCCCACGGTCCCCATCTGTAAGTGGTTTTTGCCAGTGGGGGGGCAGGGTTATGAACACTGCATTTCAAGACAGTCTACCGCTCTAATCATCAGAGTTAACACTTCCTACGGAAGAGGATAGCCTTTGACCCGGGAGCAACAGAATCGTCTAATCCCCTGTTTAGCCATGTGTTTCTGTTCACGTCTGCAGAAACTGCAGGGCCTACTACCTGCTACCCCATGTTGTAAACGGGGGGAGGGGATAGGACCGGGAGGACGGGATAGAGTCGTACCTGGTTTGCCTCCGGTGACTCTGTGCTGTGCTTAAGTGCTGATGAGCAAGGGCTTTTCACGGCTGACAAAGGAGTGGAGGGAACCTTGTAGATCTTGTCCATGCACTCATAGAGAGGGCTGCTGGACGGTCGGGGCACGCTGGGGATCTGGTAGATGTTCTGCGGATTGTCGTCATCACCGCCGGCGTTGTCTTGACAGTCAACAGGCCTCCGCTTGTTGTTGGCACCGGCGCCCGAACCGGGCGGTGGGGGCAAGAGCTGCAGCCGGTTGGCGGGGGCAAGACCCTGGCGGCCGTGGAGGGAGCACAACCACCAGCCGCTGGTGTCGGCCACGTTGCGGTCCATCACGGCGATGATGTCTCCCTTGCGGAAGGCCAGCTCGTCGGAGCACTCGGCGGTGTTGTCGTAGAGAGCCTTGGCGAGTTTGTTCTGAGACAGAAAACAAAAATACAGGATTGAACTCAGGAGGTCCGGAATGGGGCGACTGCATTCAGTGTTTGCTTTCTGTTTCACATGACAACAGTTTGCACTTTGACAGTAAGATTTCTCTTTGACAAGAGTGTTGAAATACTCCCTCGAGACCTTAATGTGGACATCATAGTTCACGATAAAAATGGACAAATGAGCAATATAATTAGGTATACGCACAAGGTCGATGACTAACAAGACTCAAAATGTCACCTCCCTCGTTTTCACTTCCCATCGGCACTTCCGTGAGATGACACCCTAAGACGCTTCCTCCTTAGGGGCCGGCCGCACGGCTGATAACTCACGAGGCCAAAAATAAGCAGTGTTGCGCAAACACCCTTCCCTCCCTCTTCAGGCTTTTTCAAGCATGCTTCCATGTTTCGTAAAGAAGAGACAAACATCTGTTCTCCGACAGGGTGTGTGTGTGTGTGTGTGTATGGGAGGGAGGGGGGCATGGAGGGGGGGGGGGGGGGGGTTGGTATTCAATCAAACACGCAGCAGCAGAATCTGAGGCATGTGTAAGTGAACACTGTCCAGTGTCTTCCAAATATTACCAGCCACGGTGCGCAGAAGCCATGCAGAGCGAGGCTGTGTGCACCCTGCAGCATGCAAGCCCACAGAGGCATCCACCACATGCCACCAGCCAGCCACCAAGCCTGCAAGCCAGCCAGCCAGCCAGCCAGCCAGCCTGCCAGCCAGCAAGTTGCTGCCGCTGCCAGCCAGTGTATTGGAGATGCTTGTGCACACATCTAAAGTGACATCTAAAAGGGACAGCAATCGCAGACAGGCAATCAGACGTCCGGTTGAGGCCGAGGTCGTTCGTGCTGGAAATCGAGGAGGTGGTTTTATGCTTAACCCTCAGACTGCCCTGTCGTGCCAGTTTCCACAGAATCAAGCGCGGTGCTCTCCCCCATAAACCACTTTCCAGAAGATTATTGATGTTCTCGTTTTTTTTATGATAACCACACAACACCTGCAGCAGACAGGATGTATGCATCTAGCATCGCATCAGTCTTTTGTCCACAACATGAAAAGATACTCATTAATATGGGGGACAACGGGGGTTGTTGTTGCGTGTGTATATATACTGTATATATATATATATATATATATATAGCTCCTAAACATACACATACATTAACACACACACAGACACGCACATATATATTAACAGACACCAACACACACACGCACGCACACACATATTAACAGAGCCACCCAGCTGATGAGTGTGTATGGGGGCAGAGAGAGGGAGGCGGCCTGGCCCTCCTTAACAAAGGTCCCTTTCACTACCAGACCTCTGACAACACCGAGCACCTGTTGTGTCAGGCCTGCAGCCTGCTGGCTGGCCGCGCCTCACACTGACCCCAGCACCCTCACCACACCACACACACACACACACACACACACACACAGACAGAAACACACACCAACATAGATACCACACACACCAACATAGATACCACACACACACACACAAATGCATGCACGCACACACACACGCACATATACCAACATAGAGACACACACACAGACATAGACACACACACATGCACACCAACATAGACAGAAACACAGACACACACACTTGATAATCCTCTGGGTAAAGCTGCAGACATGTGGGGTCTCCTACGCAGGGTCAGATAACAGCAGGCTACCACACGCGCCACATTTACATCTCCAGCAATATTATCTCTAAGATTATATATACACACACACACACACAGTATATACATATGGATTATCCCTCCATTTCCTAATCAGTGTATTGTTACACTTAAGCTATTCATTAATTCCCTGCATGCATTTATCAAAGCCTCAAATAATAGCCACACTGCAATTAAACTGCAATCCCAGCCGTAGCTAAACACGTCTTGTATTCAAAACAAACTTTGTACAAAATACAATATACTCATCACAACACCCTAACCCTTAAGTGGCAGTGGTTTTCAAACTGTTTTTTTTTTTACTAATATACCCCCTCTAAGGTATTTCTTCAACCAAGTCACCCCTTTAAATTCAAAGTGATATGTGCTTATTGCAAAGATTTACCAAACTTTTTTTGGTAAATTTCCCTGCAATCCTTCAAAGTACCTCTAGGGGCACACGTTTGAGAAACCCTGCTTTGAAAGGCTATCATTCCTTGCATGTGTTCACTGCAGCATTCAAGCAGGTGAGAGAGTGAGAGTGTGGTGCAAAACCATAAGAGAGGAATACTGTATCTGCGCTTTCATGCTTCATGGCGGCTTTCAGAGCAAATAACCCACAAGCCACTAACAGAGTGGGGGGGGGGGGGGGGGCAGCCAATGTAGGTCACTTCTGAAGGGGACCGCTACCGTGGAAACGGCCGCACGCCGCTGTGTTTACCCGCTGGCGGGGGGGGGGGGTACGCGTCGGTGGGGAACCGTAACGAGGGAGTCGGGTTCCGCTGCTGCAGATTCCTGCACGCGCCTGCTCACGTGGATCAGCCGACCTGACAGCTGGCTCCAGCACTTTAAACTCACAGCTGTCTGAGGACCCCACCCCCTGCCAACCACCACACACACACACACACACACACACGTGTCGATATATACACACACATGCACAGACGCATACATACATGCGCACACACACACACACACACCCTCTCCCTGTTCTATTCTACAATTTCCACCGAGTATTGAGACATGACACATAACTTGTCTAACTTTGCTGGACAGTACACCCGCAAAAAAAACCACACTGACACACACACACACACACACTGTAGGCGAACAGAAAACTCAGCAGGATGTGGCGGAATCTGTGTGGGAACCGTTTACTTTCAGTTCACTTTGACCTCCGACCTCCCCGGTGGCCCTGGCCCGACCCCGGAGGGTGTGGGGTCGCCACCCCATCCATTATACCGTGAGACGCGCACCGAGACGGGTCGCATAGCTACGTCTGGCCCTCCGTCACAGAGAGAGGGGAGGGAAAAAGAGAGGGGAAGACAGAGAGGAGGACACAGACAATGGAGGACAGAGACGGGGAGAGGGAGAGAGACACAGAGCGATATAGAGAGAGAGAGAAAAACAAACAAAGAAGGCACAGTTAGAAACAGAGCAAGCGAGAGAGAGAAAGAGGAGAGAGAGTAAGAGAAAGACAGAAAGACGGACACTGACAGGCAGGAAGAAAGGAAAGCGATGACAATAAAAGTATTTTATCATCATATGTCACTCTTTAGCCCATCATCATGTTGAACCGCCAACTGCCCTCGCAGGGCCGGAGGTAGAAATGTCATAGTTGAGATGATTTCAGCAGGAAGTTATGACGGCGTAGTAAACTTTCACACAGTAGCCAAGATACCACACTGTGTGCGTGTGTGTGGTTGTGTGTGTGGTTGTGTGTGTGTGTGTGTGTGTGTGTGTGTGTGTGTGTGTGGGGGGGGTGTGGGCGTGAGTGGGTGAGGAAGAGCGAGGAGGAGGGGGGTGAGGAACTACTTGAAAATGAATACATCCCCCCCCCCCACTATCTTTTAGAAATGATGTTTTCCATGGAAATACACATTCTCTCGTTCTCGTGTGACAGTCTACAGCTACGGCTGCCATGGTATTTCCTGTATGGAAAACTGGTGAGAACTGTGTCAGTTTGTCATCCACACAAACACACAAACACACACACACACACACACACAGTCAGTCTCCAGGACGTGAGCGCTTTAAGAAAACAACAAACGCACTGCAATGTCATCCCGAAGCTCTTCCATCTAAATACGTTTTATATTTCAAACAAAAACTACAATAAACAACATATTAACCACAAGAGCATGGGAAATGTCGAGGAAGTTTCTTCTTTTTTTAATTCTTATTATTATTCTTATTCTTATTATTATTATCAGTGCTGTAAAGTAACAAAGTATAAATAAATACTTTAAATATTCATAATACTTATAAATACTATAAACAGTGTCGTACATTTTTGCACCACCCGCCATACTACCGACACTACTCACTTTTTACTGTACTTATTAGATACTACTACTAATTGTTTGGAGTTGTTTAGAAATTATGTTTAGAAGAATACTGCAGGAGTGAATGGGCAGTAAGCATTGCATTATACTTGTTACATATGGCAGTAAAGGAATCTTGAATCTGTATTTTTTTATATATTTTTGTCCACTCACATTTCATTGCATTACATTTTTTGTACTTTTACTGCAATACATTTGGACGCATCAAGTCTTATTGTACTAATGGCTTATTGACATCCGTATGTTTTAGCTTGTTGCGTAGGTCTCACTAACTGTTGATCTCACTGACATCACATCAAGCCCACATGAGTCAAATAATTGACGTAAAAAACCCATAATCTGTAAATCAGCGACAATGAAAGCAGCAGTACGAACGCATTCCTCCTCCTAACTACCCAAGACGAACACCCATCACCATATTTACTGGTCATCATATGGATGCCAAACTTTTAGCTTTCTTTAACTTTCAACCAAGACATCTACTTTTACTCATGTATGATTCTCTACAACTCTATACACCACAAATAATATAACTTTCAGTTTTGGGGGAGGTCAACATCTCAATCAAACGGTCAAAATGGTTCCTAGATCGGCACACATACTGTACATAAACGTTAACCTCGACGCCGGCACCTCCGCGGTGGTTCAGCAGGAACCTAAAGTCTGATTTGCGAGACTACATACACTACATACATACAGTACCTACATACGTACAGTACATCCATACATACGTACAGTACATACATAGCTACATACGTATATAGGAGGACACCGCGACACACGTGTGTGTCAGGGACAGAGGAGAGACATTGCAAGAGCGCAAAACACTCACATATAAAATATATGAGACACATGATACCCAGTGTAATATTATAATGGCTCGTTCATACATCCTCACTTATTATTCTAGATTTAGAAGAAGAACAAGAACTTTATTAATCCCCCTGGAGGTTGGGGTGGGGTTGAATTAAAACAGGTGAATGAAGTCATGAAAAGACCAAACGATGGCAAACGGCAGCATCTCAAATGACTGCAGTTACTGACCATGGTGAAGAGAGCAGAATCGTGAACCAGATTAAATTAAACTATGAAATCAATGATAAGATGTTTTTTAGGGGGGGGAACACATTGTTTAACGTTGGGTAATTAGGCCCATTAAAAGCACGGTCTAACTCTAATATGCATATGCATACTCTTGCCTATATATTTTTATATTTTGACATTGTATATTTGTAAATCTGTTAGTTTATTTTTATTATTCTGTCGATTTCCCTCTTGTTTTATTGTACTGTATTGCTATGCAACCTGGCACAAGAATTTGAATGAATGAATGAATGAAGTTCTATCTCGTCTTATCTTATCTTATCTTACTATCGATCTATCGTGCTTTCCCGCATTTAGGCAGAAATGCTTTCCGGTGTGAAAGCGAAGCGTTTCACCACAGATATTTCTGGTGCCCTCGACCCGGCGCAGCGACACCCGTCAAACGATCACAAACATCCTCATTTGTAGCGCGAAATATATCACGTTTATATATTTAGCCACCACACAAGTTGAAGACGTACACGACAGTCTCCGTTTTGATTTGCCAGCACGTGTCATAATGAGAAATATTGGTGGTACAGTCGGTTTGCATCAATTAAGCGCGCACCACCGTGTGTCGCTACTGAGTGAGACATGAGGGCGCGCGCGCACACACACACACACACACACACACACACACACACACACACACACACACACACACACACACACACACACACACACACACACACACACACACACACACACACACTTGGAGAGAGAGAGAGGAGGCGCGTGTGTCGGTGGCCATGGAGACAACAACAGCTGAGAATGATCAACACCGGGACGATGGCACACAGTCACCAGCCCATAATAATCTCTCGTGTTACAGGACTGCCAGCGATGCACCGTACTGTACGAGGCACAGCTAAACGACCGCAGATCCCCACAGTGCCACGCAGGCCTGCATCCGGGGGAAAGAGCAGATGAGGAGGGTGGAGGACGGAGGATGAGGCCTTATCTCCATTGCTCACCCCGTGGGCCACACTTCCGGAAGCGGCAAGTTCTTCTTGCGCAATTTCATAATTGTTTGTATTTGGGGAGGATGTGATCACAGTCGGCCTCATCAGCCTCTCGTCAGAGCTGTCGTCAGTGGGGCCGTTAAAAAGAGGAAAACTTCACGTACGCGACTGATGATTCAAAGTCAAGGTCATCTTTATAATGTGTTGCACAGCCAGCAGAACACAAGATCACACCAACCACACACAAACAATTCACACACGACAAAACATAGCATTACAAAGTACTATTTAAAAGGCCAAGCGTAGCGGGGTTCAGTGAGTTCTTCAACCTCTTGGTCCTAAATCTTGGCAAATCTACGACCGGATGGAAGCAGGCCCAGTCAACTAAGAGTTGCCAGCACCCGACCCATCTCATCGTCTTGAGCTCAGAGCGGACATCATGCTCACCCTTAATGTGGTTGTGTGTGCACGTAACGCAATGAATGCGACACTTGGGCAACGACCACTTAACTATCTTCTCAGACCAAACCGATCAAAGTTGGCCTTCATTACTTACTCTGGCATGGACGGCAACTGTGTTGAGTCAACGTTGGTGGACAGGACTATGACCCGAGTAGAATAACAATTCTACTGCTATTTCTACGATCATTTAGCGGATGATTATTATGTCGAAAGCGACTGGGACATTTTTTTCTACATATTATCAATGAGGAGGCGTACAAGTAGACTGATGATTTCAACCCAGAACTTTCGTCTGGGAGTGGTAGTTTCGCACACCGAAACTAGCATGCATCTGATCCAAAGATCAGAGCTTAGTTGTGAAGGTAGGCTCAGCTGAAGGTTATATGCCGACCCCCAAACGCACATAAAACCCCCCCCAAAATACCAGGGGTTTCCCACAGCTCCCCTGCAGTGACGATGTCATATTCTGCCCAGCGGAGACTGCCCAGCCACCCAAATAGTTTCCATTTACCCTTAGTTACGAGTTAATTATTGACTTTGCTGTCATTGTTGTCTATGTACATGCTGTGAAAATGAATGTCCCCCATGGGACAATAAAGACTATCTATAATTATAATTGTGTTTTACATTGTCAAAATTCTTTCATGGTATGCTTCTTTGGAACACAGCCACTTTATAGTCCTTATAGTGACACTTGGGATGAGCAGACACTTGGTGGAGTCAGACAACATTATCCTCGCCTTATAGGAGTTTACAAATTACAACACAAGGCAAAACGGCATGTTTTCCGACACTGACTGTGCTAATGTATGTAATGTATACATCCCGTATGTGTCCAGGGCATTCCTTGTGTCTGAGTTTGTGTCTGACAGGATCTGGTCGGCTGCATTTCCTTGCTTGCAAGATGAAGCCCCTGGCTGAGATACATTAATCACGACGGCGCTTGTCAAACAGCTCCCAGTAAAGACCCCCGTGACCCCAGTCTGTATTAAGGGGGGGGGGGGGGCGGATGGTCTGCACTCGTATTTACTGTACATCCTGTAATAAATGTGGCAGTTACGATGTACAGTTACGCTGTCAAAACATTTGTCAAGTTATTTTGACGGCATCCCAACACTAACTCCCAAGAGATCTGTAACCAAGCCCTGCACATAATCCCGTGCGTGCTGAAAGCCACTCTTCCACATGGACACAGACAGACAGACAGACAGACAGACAGACAGACAGACAGACAGACAGACAGACAGACAGACAGACACGAATGAAAGTAAAGGCCATATAGCTGCATTCTGAAACATGAGATAAATGGTTAATGATACATGGATTGCATTTATACAGCGCTTTTATCCAAAGTGCTTTACAGTGTTGCCTCACATTCACCCATTCATACACCGACCATGACATGTTACATATCATGTATATCACGTACATGACATGTTACATATCATGGTACATGACATGTTTCAGAACGGGTTCGCACCTGTACACCTCCTGACTCCTACATGATGTATGAAATTAACCGGTACGGACCCTGAACTCTCGTGGAGACACTAGCCCTCCGTCCCCTCCCACTTCCACTTCCCTATTATTTTACGATGATATTTATTTTGATCACATTATTTATTTTTACAGTGTGAAGAACACCAATGACACAGCCAGACACACATACACACATTAGAAAGTCAGTCTTGTGCGGTTGCTTGTAAATGAAAACCCTGAACATGCACAAGAGGTGATCAACTTAGAAATCAGCGTACTGATTTGTCCCGGTCGATCACAACAGTTGAGCCAACTGCTACAGAGATCCCTTTTCGCTATTTCCTGATTTATCTAACCCACGTCATCGTTGATTGCCGTTTCGGTTTCACGATATTGAAATGTAGTCATACTGCGTGACGTTTTGCCAAACGTACAGATAGTTGCCAAACAGCTTGGGAACATGCAAAACTCTACTGGAAGAAAAGGTCACTTTTTTTAAAACTGCAAAGCCCAGGAAGCGGGCACAGTTATCTGTTTGCTGTGCAGCTTGGTTTCAATAATCACCCTCCTAAAGGCTTGTGTGCGTTAATGAGCCTATAAACTCAAAACCCTGAGAGAGAGAGAGAGAGAGAGAGAGAGAGAGAGAGAGAGAGAGCAGTCCTCTCTGGTTACAGCCCACCGTAAGGGCTTCACGAGGAGTCTGGGCTGCAGGATGGGGGAGGGATGGATGAGGGGGTGAGAGGGGGCACGGGGGGTCTGTGTATAGAAATAGGTGGTAGCTGACACCGCAAAGCTACAGTGAGATCCAAGCAGGTGGTCCACCATGGACCACATTCCTCTGGATGTGCAACATCAGCCACCGCAGTGAGACCCCCACCACCACCACCACCACCACCACCCGCCCCCTTCATTTAAAAAAGCATTCATAAGGCTCTTCAAAGCCGACCGTGACCGATTGGGATACGGTATACTACGATACTAACACGGGTGCCCTCGGCAAAGGACTGGTAATTACCTTCACAGAGCAACAGATATACAGTATATATATATATATACAGTATATTCACTAAATATACACATTTTGTCAATAAAACGGGAGCAGGTGATACACTCACCTCCATTTCCACGTTCCTCGGTGTCTGCCCGGAGCGAAGAGAGGGGGGAAAAAAACGAAATAAAAGAGACCAGCGAATAGTGGAAACTTTCCTCAGAGGTCAGTCAGTGGTCAGATGTCCCTGTCCACCATGGCTGGAGAGCAGGGTGGGGTGGGGGGGGGTGGGTGGTGTTGGGGGGAGATGGAGGGGGTGGGGGGGTGGTGGTGGTGGTGGTGGGCACGAGGAAACTCTGCAGGTCTCCACTGCTGCTGCTGCTGCTGCTGCCTCCACTGCGTCTCTGGCACATATTGTCAGAGGCTGCAGTCGAGAGACACACTATTTCACGCGTGGGGAGGGAAGGGGGGAGAGAGAGAGAGAGGGGGAGTGAGTCTCGCTCTTCTGGCACAGACACTCGCTCTGCCGTCTCATTGGCTTTGAGGAAGCCCCCCCTGCACACACACACACACAAACACACAGTACATGAACACACACACACACACACACGGCTGCCCCTCCCTCAGCTATGCACTGCATCGCCTCACTCGGGTTCACAGATGTCTCCGCCCCCCCCCTCCTTCTATACCACACACACACACACACACACACACACACACAATTTAGCTTTTTCCTTTTCAGCGCTGGCTGTATCATTTCAATCGCTGTCGTGCTTGCGGGTTCTATTTCCTAATCTCTTCTAGATCTCACTTCCCCTTTTCTTTGTACGACGCATTACGGCTCTCGAAAAAGTTCTCTGGAGAAACATTTAAAAGAGTTGTTTGGAGTGTGTGTGTGTGGTGGGGGGGGGGGGGGGGGGGTGGAGGGGGAACTGATGTGTAACTAAAGCAGGAATTCCTGGGTTTGGAGTTGGTGTTGTCCGGGACAACAAGGGTCGCCGGGGCCCGGGTAGCCAGGCTGGGGGCCGGAGAGGGGGTCACGGGGGGTGTTGGGAACCGAATATTTGGGAACCGGGGTGATTGGGCAGCCTGACCTTTAGGTCTGGAGCTATGGGCCGGTCGTTAAGCAGGGGATCGTGTTGCCTAGTGTGCCTTTAAGACAGAGCATTAACACACCGCGGTGCTGAATGGCTCCTTGCGCTGAACGCTATACTGTGAATGTAACGTATACATCAGAGTCATCATCTTATTACCGTCATGTGATCTGCGGCCTCCGTTCCCCCAGCGACGTGAAAAAACATCTGTAGACTGAGAAATCTTCATCTGAAATTGCCCATTCCTTGGTTTGGAGAAAAAACACGCAATTAGTGGTCTAGATTTTTGTTCAAATTAAATAATGTGTGTTTCTAACTACTAACTAATTACCTCAAAATGGATGCTCCGTTCGGTGCACTTCCAGATCAACAATCGATGACCATAAAATGTTTGTTCTCTGCACATTTTAGTTTCTGGAGAAAGTACGTTAGAAGTCGTCGTTTTTCTAATGAATGTATGAAATAACTCAGAGAAACAGCAGATTGTCGTTTTGTGTGTTTATTACAAAGCTGGAAAACAACACAAAATAAAACACTACACAAAATAAAACTTTCAATTGTGGATGGAGGTGAAAAACTTAGCAACACTTTTTTATTCTCCAGGGCTGAATTCTGCACTGAATTCAGCCAAGACAAAATCGGTCGATTCACAAAGAAACAAAACCTGGGAGACGAGAGAGAGGACGAGAGGGAGAGAGAGAAAGGATGAGAGAGGGAGAGAGAGAAAGGATGAGAGAGAGAAAGATAGAGAAAGAAAGGACAAGAGTAGGAGAAAGAGACAGAGGATGAAAGAGAGAGAACTAAAGAGCGAGAAAGAAACAAAGAAAAAGGAGAAAGAGAAAGAGGATGAGAGAGGATGAGAGAGAGAGAGAGAAAGAGAGGATGAGAGTGTGAGGGGAGAGCAAGCGCTCATAAAATAAAAAATAAAAAAGAGGCCCAATGTCCCAACTTGGCCTCCCTCCCTCCTCCCCCTCCTCCCGGGCACCTCTACCCGGGTTCCCGGGTTTGGAGAAAAAACACGCAATTAGTGGTCTAGATTTTTGTTCAAATTAAATAATGTGTGTTTCTAACTACTAACTAATTACCTCAAAATGGATGCTCCGTTCGGTGCACTTCCAGATCAACAATCGATGACCATAAAATGTTTGTTCTCTGCACATTTTAGTTTCTGGAGAAAGTACGTTAGAAGTCGTCGTTTTTCTAATGAATGTATGAAATAACTCAGAGAAACAGCAGATTGTCGTTTTGTGTGTTTATTACAAAGCTGGAAAACAACACAAAATAAAACACTACACAAAATAAAACTTTCAATTGTGGATGGAGGTGAAAAACTTAGCAACACTTTTTTATTCTCCAGGGCTGAATTCTGCACTGAATTCAGCCAAGACAAAATCGGTCGATTCACAAAGAAACAAAACCTGGGAGACGAGAGAGAGGACGAGAGGGAGAGAGAGAAAGGATGACAGAGAGAAAGATAGAGAAAGAAAGGACAAGAGTAGGAGAAAGAGACAGAGGATGAAAGAGAGAGAACTAAAGAGCGAGAAAGAAACAAAGAAAAAGGAGAAAGAGAAAGAGGATGAGAGAGGATGAGAGAGAGAGAGAGAAAGAGAGGATGAGAGTGTGAGGGGAGAGCAAGCGCTCATAAAATAAAAAATAAAAAAGAGGCCCAATGTCCCAACTTGGCCTCCCTCCCTCCTCCCCCTCCTCCCGGGCACCTCTACCCGGGTTCCGGGTCCGGGTACACGACCCCCCCCCCCTCAGTCCGTGGTGGTGCGGCGGTACCAGAAGCGGGCGCGGAAGTCGTCGCTGCAGGTCATGAAGCCCGGGTTGGTGGGCGAGTGCACGATGCAGCGCACGATGTTGTTGTGGCCCAGCGACAGCAGGTTCTTGCGCTCCGCCGATCGTGAGTCCCAGCAGCACAGGCTGATGGTGCGCTCGTCGGGCAGCAGCACGTAGTCCTCCGTGTGGTTGAAGACGCCCTGCGTGCGATGCATCTGACGCCCGCTCAGACCGGCGCCTGACAGCAGAACACACACAGGGTCACATGACACAGGTCTAAAGGAGACATTATGACACACAACTGTGGGATAACATAGAATTTTATTCATCACGGAGGAATTTCTTGCGCAAGAGGTTGCTCAAAATACCAACAACATAAAAATAAAAAAAACTATAGAATAATAAATGTACAGTGAAAAAGCCTAAAAGAAAAATATAGATAAGATATTTAGTAAACAAACAAGTTGGCAATGGTATTTTAGTATTTATGTTTAGAAGAATATTGTTTAGAAGAAAACTGTACTTACAAGGTACTATTACTAATTGAGTGAATGGGGAGTAAGCATGGAGAGTAAGCATATTTGTATACTTCTCCTAGGACTTAGACTTTCTGTAAATGTGTACATCTGTTATTTTCTTTGTATTGTTCTGTTTATTTCTCTATTGTTTTATTCTATTGCTATGGCACAACCTGGCACAAGAATTCCCTTCGGGGTCAATAAAGTTCCATCTTACCTCATTCCACTGTACTTGTTACATACTGTATGGCTATAAAGGAATCTTGAAACTTGTTTTTCTTCGTGTTTTTTTCCTCATGTTGCATTTTTATATCGTGTATTTTAGTATGTTTTTTTGTGTATCTTTTGTGTTAGCACCTTTGTCCGTGAAAAACACCATTTCATTCTTGTACACTGTGTTTATGAATGAATGACAATAGACAAACTTGAACTTAAACATATACCACCAGGTGTGAGCGTGATTAGCCACCTGGTGGTACAATATGTCCCCTTTAAAGTGTTCGTCATGTACTGTCCATAAACAAGGACTATTGAATCAAGAGAATGCAGCTCATTGATTCTTCTGTGATTTTTGAACTGCGGGTAGTTAGTACACAGTATTCATAGTAATGCAGCATTTTGGAACCAATGAAGCCAATTTGAACACTGGGAGGACTGTGAAAATGTAGATGCAGAAAAATGTCTCCCTCCAGTGGTGCCTCGGCGCACGACACATGAGGAAAAATTAACCCAACAACACTTGTCCCTTCCATCCTACAGGGGGAGGAGCTCCAACACTGCCACCATGTGACTAGGTTCCAGTCACCATAGAACACACCTTCCAGCACATTTACATTTAGTCATATCGCAGCACATATGACGCTTGTATCGAAAAGTCAGGTGGAAGAAATTGCAGAAGCTACAGAAAATAATCCAAGGACTGCGAGATAAGGGTGAGTCACGTCCCTTTTTAACAGGAGCACTTCCGCCTCAGAGTAAAAAAAAAAAAAAAGAAGCAATCTGAGCAGCCATAAAGCCACAAACCCCTCGCACGGCAGCCAATAGGAAAGCAGCTCTTTGGAAAAGAGTTTAGGAGGGAAGTAGCAGACATGTTCACCAGCACTTCAAAATCACCTCACCAGTGACTTCTCTTATCCCAGCTATTAGGCAGAAAAACTAAACAAAAACAACCACAACAGCCACAACAACACCAACAGCCACAACAACAACAACAGCCACAACAACAACTACAACAACAAAAACAACCACAACAGCCACAGCAACAGAAACAACAGCAACAACAACAACAACAACAACAGCAACAACAGCCACAACAACAACAACACAGCCACAAAATCACCAACAGCCACAACAACAAGAAGAACAAAAACAACCACAATGACACCAACAGCCATAACAACAACAGTCACAAGCACCAGTGCCACCCACCCGTGTACTTGACCAGCGTGCGTCCCGTGGAGATCTCCCACAGCTTGACCACCGAGTCCTTGCCGCTGGACAGGATGTACTTGGCGTTCTTGGAGAAGACGGCGGAGCAGACCTCGGCGCCGTCGTGCGCCTTGTCGAACGTCGCCACGCAGCGGTTGGACACGCCGTCCCACAGCTTGATGCTGCCGTCCTTGCTGCAGCTGACGTAGCTGTTGGCGCTGTGGTTGTACGCCACGCCGCTGATGGTGTCCGTGTGCTGGTCCAGCGGGTTGCACGACACGAAGCACTGGAAGGTGTTGACGTCGTAGAGCCGCAGCGTCGGGTGCTGCGTGCCCGCCAGCAGGAAGTCGCCCGACGGGTGGAAGGAGATGGAGCGCAGCATCTCCGCCTCCTGCAGGTCGGGGTGCGTTGCAAGAGTTGCTCTCGGAATCAGATTTAGAACCAAGTAGGTGTTCACATACACAAGGAATTTGCTGAGGCGATTTGGTGCATGACATGGTCTCTCTCACCGAGCTGTATGTGTTTACAGGCTCTCTTGTCTCTCTCTCGCTGACATGTATGTGTTTACAGACTCTCTGGTCTCTCTCTTGCTGACCTGTATGTGTTTACAGACTCTCTGGTCTCTCTCTCACTGACCTGTATGTGTTTGCAGGCTCTCGTCTCTCTCACTGACCTGTATGTGTTTACAGACTCTCTGGTCTCTCTCTCACTGACCTGTATGTGTTTACAGGCTCTCTTGTCTCTCTCTTACTGACCTGTATGTTTACAGGCTCTCTTGTCTCTCTCACTGACCTGTGTGTTTGCAGGCTCTCTTGTCTCTCTTCACGACCGTAGTGTATGGTTTACAGGCTCTCTTGTCTCTCTCTCTCACTGACCTGTATGTGTTTAAGGCTCTCGTCTCTCACCGAGCTGTATGTGTTACAGGCTCTCTTGTCTCTCTCTCCACCGAGCTGTATGTGTTTACAGGCTCTCTTGTCTCCCTTACTGACCTGTATGTGTTTAAAGGCCATCCTGTCTCTCTCTCACTGACCTGTATGTGTTTACAGGCTCTCTTGTCTCTCTCTCACTGACCTGTATGTGTTTACAGGCTCTCCTGTCTCTCTCACTGACCTGTATGTGTTTACAGGCTCTCTTGTCTCTCTCTCACTGACCTGTATGTGTTTGAAGGCTCTCTTGGCAGAAGGCTTGGAGTAGTCGAACAGCTTGAGGGTGTAGTCCCGCGAGCCCGAGGCCAGGATCTGCTCGGTGGGGTGGAAGGCGAGGCAGGTGACCTCGTCCACGTGGTCGTACAGTGTGCGGATCACGGGGTGGTTCTCCATGTTCTGCTGGGCCGTCTCGTTCATCATCACCTAGAAAGGTCAACAGTGGAGATCAATCAAGCTTTATTGACACAGCACTTTTTGTGCAAAACTGCAATAAATGGTAAAAAGATCAGGGACACCTCGACACTTAGCTATCTAGGCGGAGCCCGGGGATCGAACCAGCAACCTTCCAGTTGCCAGACAAGCACTCTCACCTCCTGAGCTACTGCCGCCCCCATACAAAAAACGCTGAGCAAGGGAAACGCGTTTTCCGCGGCGCTTACCTCGATGGGCATGGCGCTCTTGGCCAGCATGCGCTCCGTGTCCAGGATCTTGATGGAGGCGTCAGCGGAGCCGGTGGCGATGAGCTGCCCGTCGCGGCTGTACGTGGCCACGCGGCACGGGCCCTTGTGGGACGTGACGTAGCACGTCTCGTACTCGGACGCCTCCGGGGACATCGTCTGGACGTCGGCGTCGAATTCCAGGTCGATGCCCACGCCGGGCGCCACCGTGTCCGAGCGGCCGATGGCGTACTGCACCGCGCTGTCGTCACTCTCCATCCCTTTGGGGAGGTGAGACAAAGTTACACGGAAGATTCTGAATTAAACACAATTTGTGCGAGAGAAGAAGGAAAAGCAAGCAACAAAGCCAAACAGCCCCCAAATTAAAAGGAATAATACAGGCTTTGACATTGTTATAAAACATTGAATTACAATTTGTCACTTGTGTCAGGCTTCCCGCAATCTGCTCCAGCGTGCTATTTTCCTCCAGTGTGTTACCCAAAATTACTTTCACTGGGCCCTCTCTCAATACTTTGGTGAACATTTTGGAAGGCAGCTATTGATGCTGGCCTTGCCTACCACAGACCCCCCCCACATATCCCCCATAACACACACACTCCCACCCCAGCTAAGAGGCCTCGCTGGTTGGCTTAAGCAGCATCTATGCAGCATCACTGGAGTCCTCACCGATCTTGGCGAGCTGCATCAGCTGCTCCGAGGGAGACACCACGTTGGGGGGCTTCACCTCGTTGATGAGGGTGTTGGCGATGCTGGTGTAGCCGTCGTAGAGCAGCTGGCTGATGATCAGCTTGTAGAGGTGCTGCCGGTCCTTCAGCGTGGGCTTGGCTCGGTACATGGTGGTCGGTGGTCGGTGGCCGTGCACGGTACCAGCTGGGTCACGAGAGCACTAAAGCTCGACTGGTGCACAAACGCACAGGTCGTGGAGTTAACATGTAGCACAGTAACAGAGTTGCATGTTGTTTGTTCGGATTGATCACATGCATCATATTGTTGTTGTGGGGCGTTCCAGTTGTACTCGGAAGTCGGAATCGGGTGGAGCGTCATTCCCAGCTCCGACTTCACTATATATATATATCTATACCTATCGAGGTACACTATATAATACACTTTTTCTCAATATCACGTAATGTTAATATTTCTTCCCAACATCATGTGCAATATTCTCAATATCATGTACTATATTATTAATATGTTACCTATAAATATTACCTTACCTCTCATCTCCTCTCATCATCATGTGCAATATTCTTAATGTCATGTGCAATACTTCCCAATATTATCCTTGCAATATGACCATGACCTTTCATCATCATGTGCAATGTTGTTAATATTCTTTATATCATGTGCAATACTTCCTCTTACCATTATTACCCTTTTATTACACTGCAATTATTGCCAAATTGTTTTTGCTGACTAAATATCTTATCTTGCCTATAGTTTTATACTTCTCCTAGGACTTAGATTTACTGTACATTTGTAAATCTTTTATTTTGTATTTTGTTGGTTTGAATGAACCAGCTTGTTGTTATGGTGCGTTCCAGTTGTCCTCGGAGGTGGGAATTGGGTGGAGCGTCATTCCCAGCTCCGACTTCACGACAAATTACACACACACACACACACACACACACACACACACACACACACACACACACACACACACACACACACACACACACACACACACACACACACACACACACACACACGACTCAGTTGTGTAATGACTTGAGTTGTGATTCCGACTTTAGGGACGGGGGATTCAAACTTTAAAACCCGAAAGCCGAAACGTCCGACTTCCCAGCACAACCGGAACGCACCATTAGCCATGCGTGCTAACGTTCGCCTTCAGGTCACAATAATAAAGTCTCAACACAGACGTTCTTCGGTCTCCGGGCGTCTGTATGTGCGCACACGGCGTACGACTGTGCGTAAACATGTTGTAATATTCGTACTTTTACTCACCGACACAAAATAAATGAAACCGCCTCCCGCCTAACACAGGCGCTTGGACCCACGGCGCATGCGCAGATGAACGTTTCCGACCCGTGTTGCCAGATTCCGCTGATGGTTTCCAGCGCCCCAAAAACCGCCAAAAGCGTAAAGAATAAATAAATAAGGACCAAAAAACCACATTCGACTAATAGTTAGTTAAATATGTACCGTATGTACAGTTCAACAAACAACCAGTCAACCACCACCACCACAGCAAACGCCGACAATATAAGGCTGCGTTCACATGATACCAGCCTCATTATATGGCAACCCTCTTAGCTGCGTTGCCGCCACCTGCTGGACTGGAGTGGAACCCTTCATAGGAATACATGCAGCCTCACAATTACAATGTGATCCAAGTCAAGTCAAAGTGTTTTATTGTAAATGTAAATGTAAAGTGATCAATGTGACCAATTGTTGGTGTTGCTGGTTGAGAACCCTGGGGGGAAAAGGATGGTACGGTAAGGATGGTATTGGAGCATACAGGGTGTACAGGAGGGGACTGAGTACGCAGCCCTGAGGTGCTCCGGTGCTCAGGGTCAGTACAGAGGTGAGGTGAGACTGCCCATTCTCACCAGCTGGGGTCCGCCCGTCAGGAAGTCCAGGATCCAGAGTTTACTGTAACCCCAGGCTCCTGAGCTTGATTCTTATGCAACTGTAAAAGAGAGGAAAATCACATACTGTACCTTATTTTCCTATTATATTTATTTTCATTTCTATGCTTGATTTCCAAACAACGTTTTTCTTGATTTATGTATTTTATTTTACCAAAATCCCTCATTTGGTTTTTTATTATAAATGAGTTATATATAATGTTATTATTTTGAATTCCGGCGCCTGGTTTTTTTCCGTAATCTCGTCAGTTTCACATCTGATCTGACGAGAGGCGAGTCGCTTTATAGGCAGCGCCACTGAAATGATATGATTCATAAAATAAAAATGTGTTTAAGTGTATTATTTTACAGGAAAGATGTATTGGGTTGCTGCTACGGTTTTTTAGTGTATGTTTCACAGGTTTTTCTAGATTTTCCGCGGAGTTTGACCGAGTGAGAGGTGTGATGTTCTTGCTAGTGAAACGTGCTTCGTCATGTTTGCCTGTCAGATGTTGAGTACTGTGTGTGCCAGGCGTGACGAGGACCTTTTGCTTTTCTATCAAACTAATTTACAGAAATAAAAGATTATCGCCATGAAGTCGTGGTATGCTGTGATCACTGGTGCACCAGAACACAACGCAGTGTGGCTGGTTTGGACCGGCTACATGTACACACACACATAGCATTGGGAATATGGCATATGTATCCAGAAGAGAGTCGAGTCATAAGGATGATTGCAAGATATAATTTCTTTATTTTACATGGAACCCATCCATAAATAGCATGATTACATTCTAGTTTACAATTCTAAACAAGGATACCAAACACATATCTACATCGGCAACAATTAATGATGTTGTAAATGTCATGCATGATTATGCCAACGCTTCTTTGGCCACAATTGTGATTATTTGATTACCAGAAACATAACCAAGGATATTAGACATATTAGATATTAGACACATATAGGTATTAAACACATATCGACATCTGCAACAATGCTGTAGTATTGTCTATAATCACGTAAATGTCATGCCTGATTACGCTATGAACTGCAAACACTCTTTTGGCCACAATTGTGATTATTTGAATTTCCAGAAACATTAAACTTTCACAAAGACACACCTTTGCTATTAACACCTGTGACATAAAGTTACGTGAATTTGCACGTTATGACTGTTTGATCCAAATAAAAGCAACTGCAGATGTGTATACACTGGGCGATACAGCTATAACATTGTGACAGGACTCAATTTGCCCTGGGACTTCCGTTCTTGCTGCAGGTTAAAAAAAGAAAAGAAAAAAAAGAAAAGAAAAAAGAGACGGCACAACAAACAGTATGTTGCCCTGAGAAAATAGAACGTTCTCTTCCCCCAGAGATCCAGAACGCAGAGAGAGAACATCGATAAAACTGAATGCGGACACCGTCTTTTTTATCCACCAGGCCTATGCAGATACACAATCTTGCACCTGATAGTGTGTATGTGTGTGTGTGTGTGTGTGTGTGTGTGTGTGTGAGAGAGAGAGAGAGAGAGAGAGAGAGAGAGAGAGAGAGAGAGAGAGAGGGGTCTTGAATTCTCGAACAAAGTTAAGGAGCTCAAATGTGCAATTTGGCGGAATACTGAACTGAAATGTTTTTCCCTCTAAAATATTAGTTTTCAGTTTTTCACAACTGCACAGCAAAATATTTAGATGTGATAAACCTCAGATGGACTTTTGAATGACGTATCGTGCTCTCTACACGATGATATGGGATTCCCGATGGTCATCGCTGTGGCACCGTACGGTCGTCAAGTCCTGCGTGTCTGTATCACCATCTGCTTGTTAATCTCCAAGGACATATGGCTTCACGATGAACTCCTGAACCCAGCATGGGTTTCATTTCTCTCTATTTCTTTTTATATTAGTCTCCCCCCCCTTCCTCTCATGTGTCTGTTGTTGCTACCCATGCATAGAAACTCCCACACTGAAAGCTGTGGGAGACATTAATCAATTGGTCATTATTTGGATTAATGTGAATGGAGATGTCAAAATCCCTTAGATACATAAAGACAATATATAACCCATACCGAGAGCAGGAAAAAGAAGAAAATAAATGGAAAAAGCAGTCATGAGAAGGATTAAACCATATGTGTTCGTGTTCAGTGTGTGGACCCAATATCTAAATATTACGGCAATGTAATTGTCAGTGTTTGTACATCTTGGCATTATTAATTGTACTTAGCATTGTTTAGCATATTATTATGTTCTTAGATGTTGGTAATGTGCTCAGAATGGCACGTCTGCTCTTATCCCAGCTATTTATGCAGGCAATTTAGCAATTATGAAATTAGCTTTGTAACTATGAATGCTCGAAAACAGATGAATACTTATCTTTATGTACCACAGTGATACAGTATATTGCTGTCTCCTTCAACAAATGTACTCTTTACGATTCCAAGTACGATTCCAATGACAGTACAGAATAGAACAGCACAGAACAGAACAGAACGAGATGCATTTATGATGACTTTGTTTGGGCCAATCGGCATCTGTTGTCGTTGCCCAGTATCTCTGTGTTGCAGGGCGGACATAGCCTTTAGGATACCAGTCATTATACTAAACATGTCGTTTGTCAAGAAGCCATCAGTATTACATGGGGGGGAGAGGGGGGCCTTGGCAGAGAGACCGATCAGAGGTCAGGGGTCAGGGATGACCCCGTGGTACGGCTGAGTCAGAGCATCGATCGTTAACACTCGGCCCTTAAAGACAGATTCCTCCATCTCCTCGTGACCTCTGTACCAACTCTGAACTCAAAGACTGCACAGCAAGGTCGAAGCCAAGGTCAAATAACACATGTGGTCTGTGTGTCTGCATATCTGAGTGTGTGTGTATGTGTGTGTGTGTGTATGTGCACTGCATAAGCATCTGTGTGTGTGTCTTTGTATGCGTGTGCATGTGTGTCAGTGTGTAAATACAGTGTGTGTGTATCAGTGTGTACCTGCACCTGTGTGTGTCTGTGTGTATGTGTGTGCGCATCAGCATATACATCCATTCTGTGCACATGTGTGTGTCAGTGTGCGTGTGTGCACGCATGTGTGTGTGTGTGTGTGTCTCTATATGCGATATATGCGCTGAAGGTGTGTGGCACGGGCCACACTGGACCACATGCTGCTGATATTTGGCTCGAAGTTCGTCCGCTGACAAACCAGAAACCCAATCCCCACGTTGTGTGATTCACTGTCTGAGCTCTGCTCCCACGAGGCCATTGTCCCTTCAAAACAGCACATGTGTTGTTTGTAGTTTGTCAGTCAACTGGACCAAACGACAGGGATATCAGGCATGCGTACGGTTCCATGCAGCTGTGTATTTTGAAGGTGTTGTCATTGTTGTTGTTGTTGTTGTTGTCGAGTTTGCAGCATTGTCACCAGGCGCCCGCCACACAGCGGCGAAATTAATTTCTCCCGCGGACGAATCACTTATCGGAGACGCGAGCAGGATTTGATCTCTCAGTGGAACATCTGCTGAATTATAGATGGCCACCTCACATGGACCTGACCTTGCATAGAGTCGCCTGTCACCTGCCGATCGGCGGAGGTGCCACCTCCACCCGGGGATATCGCCACACAATCAGTGCTTATTGAGGTGGAAGGGCAGGGCTGCATGACTGGTAACTACGGTGGCGGTGTGGTAAATGGGAGAAGGAGTGCATTTATAAAGCGCTTTTATCCAGAGCGCTTTACAGTATTGCCTCACATTCACCCATTCATACACCGACGGCGGTGTCAACCATGCAAGGTAACAACCGACACGTCAGGAGCAGTTAGGGTTAGGTGGCGTCTTGCTCAGGGGCACCTCAACACTTAGCTAGGCAGCGCCCGGGTATCGAACCAGCAACCGTCCGATTGGCGGTATGGTGACGGCTCACACACCACCGCACCGGACACACCGTGAAACGCAAAGACAAAGGATCGTGGTGGTAGTGGCACGTTCCGTCCCGACCTCCGCTGCCCGTCTCGCTGTCACGTTCCAATAGGAGTATGACTAACGGAGCGCAACACCTAATCTAGGAGGTTAGGCCAGGGGTAGGTGACATTATGAATGATTTACCCTCGTATACATATTTAATTTAGGGCTTTTGCTTTTTTTAATCTCTGTCAGAGACACCACGCGCTCTGCATTCCTCTGCTGCTGCGTCTATAGACCAAGATGTGGCAGTTAAACACAAACACACACGTTTTGTTCGTTTTGTACTTTAACCGAAGCGACTGTTAAATAGAAAGCAGATGGTCGGAGGCATCTAAATGGTAAATGGATTGCATTTAATATCGCGCTTTACAGTTGCCTCACATTCACCCATTCACACACCGACGGCGGTGCCAACCATGCAAGGTAACAACCAACACGTCAGGAGCAGGTAGGGTTAGGTGGTGTCTTGCTCAAGGACACCTCCACACTTAGCTAGGAGGGGGAGGAGCCCGGGGATCGAACCAGCAATCATCCTATTGCCAGTTGCCAGAAAACCGGTCTTACCGCCGGAGCTACTGCTGCATCTAGCACAGCGTAGGTAGGATGCTTTATAGGATAGGATGCTGTGGAAGTCAGGCCAAGGATATTTAGAAGAACCTCTCGGGCGTGGGACCAGCACCCCCACCCCAGTCGCCTGGATTAGCCACGTTAGCACATCTAACCGCTAACACCAGATCCAGCCCCGGAGCGTAAACGCTGACACCTGCATCACCTCCACATGCCAATCAATATCATGCTCCTCTCGTACCCTTGGAAAATAAAAGCGTGTGCAACAGAGTTCTGACACATCGAGCGGTTGATAAGCATCAAGGTCAGCTTGGCGCCGTGTGTTTTATGAAGGTGACCTGCTCATAACTTCCTGTAACTTCAGGCCTGTTGTGCGTTAGCATGCAAAAAAACGAAAATGCATTATAACGTAGGATAGACATTTAATAAAAGGCACTCGTTACAGGATAAATCAAATATATGAATACATGTTCTGTGTATTGTACCACATCGCTGCATCCAGTAATCGATATTCTTCTCTTACATAATAAGTGCTTGGATAATAATAATAATAATAACAATAATATTAATAGTAAAGTGCTGTATTAGAGTGACTGGCTAAAGTCACCCTCGCAAACGTATTGCGTCATCGATTACATCTATTGCCGTTTCCACCAATGGGAAGACACCATGTTCTATGGGGTCGTCCGCCCGTATACAGCATACAGTGTATCTGTGAGGTAATTAAAAGGCATGTAGTTGCAACATTTCTCTCCCCGTACGTGTTGACCATGTGGCATGCATATGTATGACCAATCACTGTCGTCTCATTGCTCATTCTTTTTACGCTTTCCAATATCCAATTGTTATAAGTATTGGCCTTCTGGATCAAGTGATTAACATGATGAAAGCACAGCATGTTTAACGTATTTTGCATATTTGCCTAACTTTCCACTTATGACTTCTACCTTTGTTTTGGAACAGCCATGCAACAGCAATGGACGGGAATAGTCGAGTAAAGCAGTTCTCACTCACCGGAGAAAAATCCCTTTTTTTTTTGCGAGTTGTTTCGTCCAAAAAACGCAGGTTAAATTCCCTATATAGTTGTCTATATGATGAGGCTATCTACTACCCACACAGCTGACAATAGTCGCTGCAAGGCCAACAAAGTGGCTTAAGGGGTTTGTAATAACGCTGAAATGCTTGTTTTGATGTTTGGGTTCAGCATACATTCATATCATAATTAAATTGTATAATAAGTAAATATGATGTTATTGTCGATTAACTGAACAGAATATGTTTTAAATATTTTGGAATCAAAAGATTAACAACGTTGCCAATTAGACAGCAACAGATTAAGACATTAACTTTTAGTTTTTATTTTAGCTATCTGAAATTGCAGTATGCCCCAGGACACACAGTACTTAACTTACTGTACTCTACGAAGCGGTTTTATGATTCACGCGAGATTTCGGTCCGCATACATGCAAGGTTAATGGCCAGTGTTAAACAGTAATGAAGTAAGTTATTGCTATACTGTATCGCGGGCGAGAAGGGAGTATTGGCTAAGCATTGGTGGCTATAGATTTAGCGGTAACACATTATTCACCCTCCTTGCTCCCTCCCCCTCCATAGATACATTCTCCTGTCCTTGATAAACCACAAGGTGGCCCTGGAATGTAATAGGAGCTTTGCATATCCTTTCATTATGAATGCCATGGAATAGCCACTGCCCTCAGCGAGGCCACCGCTCAAGGCTTCATTAGTCAGATTAAAGTCTTTCCGTTTGTGCTATTTTCTTGTATTCTATCAACACGGTGAAATATTAATTCCCCCCCCACCCCCCACCCCCCACCCAGTATTATTTCTCTAGTAATCCATTACATATTGTATATCCTCAAATGTATTGCATCACATCATTTCAAGGTGTCTCGTCGTCGTGTAAGACATGTACCAACATACAGTATGTGCTGAGTTGAGCTGTGTTTGAATGCACTTTGACACAATCCACATGCAGATTACTTAAGACTTAAGACAGTTTGTTTCTGAGGTTGCCGGAAATACCTTTCCGATATCTTTATATAATACTGTCGTTTGTTTGCATGAGTGCGTACAGTACAGTCCGTCGCTAGTCCGCTTACAGACAGTGCGGTTATAACCAATGGAGTGACTGAGCTCACACACGCTTGTGCCATTGAATGGGCTTTGCTCCCATCCCACTCTCTCTCACTGTCTCTCTCTCTCTCTCTCTCTCTCTCTCTCTCTGTCCGTCACTGTGTGCTGCTTTTGTCGTTCTGCCACGTGCCGTTGCTCTTGGTCAGCGACGGCGTGCTCCCGTCCCCGGCAGGCGGTTGCGGCTTCTGGGCGGCCTCGGTCGCCGCGTCGATGATCTTCTTCTCCTCCTGCTCCGTCTCGCGGTGGTAGAAGTAGTTGAAGTTGGACACGATCACGGGCACGGGCAGAGCGATGGTCAGCACGCCGGAGATGGCGCACAGGGTCCCCACCATTTTGCCCCCCACGGTGATGGGACACATGTCGCCGTAGCCCACCGTCGTCATGGTCACCACGGCCCACCAGAAGCCGTCGGGTATGCTGACAAACTGGGTCTGCGGCTCGTCCACTTCGGCAAAGTAGATGGCACTGGAAAACAGAATGACGCCGATGAAGAGGAAGAAGATGAGCAGGCCCAGCTCCCGCATGCTGGCCTTCAGGGTCTGGCCCAGGATCTGGAGGCCCTTCGAGTGCCGGGAGAGTTTAAAGATTCTGAAAACGCGCACGAGACGGATGATTCGCAGGATCGCCAGGGACATGTTCTGGCTGGAGTTGACGTCCTCGTCCGGGGTGGCGGCCAGCTCCGTCCCCAGGGTGACAAAGTAGGGAATGATGGAGACGATGTCGATGATGTTCATGATGTTGTTGAAGAACGCACTCTTGCTTGGGCAAACCACAAAGCGAACGCCCAGCTCAAAGCAGAACCAAATGATGCAGATAGTCTCCACGATGAAGAAGGGGTCCATCAAATAGGCCAGCATGTCCTTTGTGGGCGGATAGCCCGCAGAGCCCTCCGCGCTGCTGTTGACGTATTGGGTCACGTCGTGTATAAAGTCATGGTCAACTCTGAACTCTGGCAGCGTTTCCAGGCAGAAAATGAAAATGGAAATGATGATGACCATTACGGACACCAGTGCGACGGTCCTGGCTGCACTGGAGCTCTCGGGGTACTCGAACAGGAGCCAGAACTGCCGGTGAAGTTCACTGGAGGGCAACAGGACCTCCGCCTCCGTG
Organism: Coryphaenoides rupestris; assembly: GCA_002895965.2. Classification (NCBI taxonomy): domain Eukaryota; kingdom Metazoa; phylum Chordata; class Actinopteri; order Gadiformes; family Macrouridae; genus Coryphaenoides; species Coryphaenoides rupestris. The sequence goes on along the minus strand of PIJE02002401.1, from coordinate 6,477 downwards.
ATGAAGCCCTCTTCCTCTCTGAACTGCTCCATCGCTTCCTTTCCGAGGTCATAAAAAACAATCTCATTTGCAAAAACGTCGAGGGGTACATTGGCTGGACGTCGGAGTCTTCCCCCTGACTGGTAGAAGTACAGAATACCATCAAAAGACGGCCGATTTCGGTCAAAGAAATACTCGTTTTTCATGGGGTCAAAGTAGGTTATCCGTTTCATGGGGTCCCCCAGCAGGGACTCTGGGAACCGATTCAGGGTGCTGAGCTGCGTCTCATACATCAGGCCCGATACGTTGATGACCACCTTCTCGTCTTTCACCTCCACCACCTGCTTATCGAACAGGAAGTCCTCGTTTTCGTAGCAGTCCCTCGCCATCTTGCCGAAGACGCTGTCCGTGGCCGAGTCGTTGTTGACCAGCAGCTTGAGGTTGGACATCAGGCTCCCGCTGCTGGCCCCCTTGCGTCCGCTGGGCGGGGACAGGTCCCCCTGGGAACGCCTGCCCCGCCGCGGAGATTGCCGCAGGGACACCCGGCGGGTGGTCGCTGCTGCTGCTGCGGCGGACGCCAACTGCTCGGGGGCCTCGGAGGTGGGGGAGGTGGGGTACCCCGAGTCGTTGGGTTCGCCCATGTTGATACCCGCGTCGTCCATGTTCTCGAAGTTCACCAGCGGCATCTCCATCGCCGGTCCCCGGAGCTACACGTGGGGCCCGATCTCAGGCTGGCAGGCGGGCCACCCAGCCACCGCCGCGTTGACAATCCCAGCAGGGCTTCTCTTCTCCTCCGTGTTAGCAGTCATAGGGGCGTAACTCCAGCCGGCCGGGATACTTTTTGTGCACCTTTATCTGGAAAACGACAACAACAAAACAACAACAACGTTTCTTTTAGCTGTTTGGCATAACTGACGCTTCCATGTCACGTAGAAAAGATAAACCTGCTGAGCTTACATTGATTATTGATTACATTGTGGTAAGATGATAACGTCCGACTGAAATGGATTGATCGTAAAACGACCACAAGTAGAACATCGATGGCACAAACCCCTTTTCAAGTATCTTGTAGTTCAGTTGAAACCCGCGCAAAACCAGACTCACCCGTCAGACCCGTGACCTCGCCACCCTATTAGCATCACCTTTACCAGTTGTAGTCCTTAATTGTTCCCATGCGTTAGCTCTGGACAGGTAACTGTATCCTGACAAAAGGTTTAATGTCGTAGCCTCGGTGTGCATTTGACACTGCCGGCTCCGTACGCACACTGTGTCGCCGGGGGGTGGGTGGGAAGGACTAACCGAATGGCTCTGTTTCAGTACGCGGTGTTGATACGCTGTCTACGGTATTAAGTGGATTCCACCGCGTCATTGTGTGTCGTTGGATCCCTCCTTCCTGGAAAAGGAGCTAATCCATGGTTGGTGTTTTTTTTTCTGTATTCTGCCAAAATAAGTCGATTGATCCCCAATAATCAATGGTCAATGAGGACGTGGGGTCGTGCAAGTGAGACAGGCGGAATAAGTCTTGAACATCAGAGAAAGAACGGCTTTTAAAAAGTGTGCCTTTTTAGACCCTGAGCAGCTCCCCTCTAAATGGATCAGTAGTCTTAACGCTGTTCCTGGACGCTTTCAAAGGTCTCTCAGTGTTTCCAGCAACACATTGATTATGCGGGGCTATTCTCACGCCAAACGATAAGAACAAACAACTGCCAAGGAAAGCGTATCTTGACACCAAAGGAACACTTATCGACGATCCCAACGATCCCGTGGCCGACAAGGCTCTCGTCCAAACCGCAGCGAGAGCAGCACACTCCACTTGTATTCAAACCGGAATCGACACAAACGTGAGCTTGTGTGTTAAGTTCTCAGGTCATTATGAGTACAAAATAAATGAATTAAAGGCAGCGCAGATATGTCCAGCGGCTCTGCGAGGCGGTCTGGGTTCTGGTTCGGTTCTCACCTGTGTTGCCGGTGCTCCTTCTCCTGCCGTAGAAGTTGCGGCGTATCCTCCTATGCCCTTGTGAGCGCCGCTGTCCCCCCCTCCACTGTCACTCCTCCAGACCCACAATCAAGAGATCCACAGTGTCTCCAGCTCTATTAAGCTCTCATTGGGTAATCTAATATCCCAATTCGAAACCAGACGCCCTCTCCTGCATACGTAGACACACACACACACACACACACACACCACACACACACACACACACACACACACACAAGCGAACGCACAAGCGCACGTAGATACACACAGGTGGATAAACACTGATGGACTCACACCCGCAGACACATTCGTCAACTTCTGCCGCCCCCTTGCATGTGACGGAGTGACGGAGTGTGTGTGTGTGTGTGTGTCTGTGAGAGAGAGAGAGAGAGAGTGAGTGTGAGTGTGTGTGTGAGAGAGAGAGAGAGTGTGAGTGTGTGTGTGTGTGTGTGTGTGTGTGTGTGAGAGAGAGAGAGAGAGAGAGAGAGAGTGTGAGTGTGTGTGTGTGTGTGTGTGTGCGTCGGTCACCTGTCTCCGTTTTCAATATTGGCCTCCTAAGGGACCGGTCGAGCACGATAGGAGATCCCCACTCCTCCTCTCCTCTCCTCTCTTCTCCTCTCCTCTCCTCTCCTCTCCTCTCCTCTCTTTTCCTCCTCAGAGAAGCCATCTGTTTTTGACGCGACACGAGGTGAACGGAGACCCTCGGTCACCCTCCTCCTCCTCCTCCTCCCCCTCCCCCATCACACTTCTACAACTCTGTTAAAAGCATTTACGGCCCAAAAAACTGCTCTGTCACCCCCTTGAAAACAATAGATGGTCTCACACTCCTAAAGGACCAAAACCAGATCCTGTTGAGGTGGGCTGAACATTTTGAGGCCCTACTCAACCAACACTCTTCTACAGACAACACCATTCTGGATGAGCTACCTGAACGCCCTTCTATCCAGGACCTAAGCCAGCCACCAACCTTCATGGAGGTTCTAGCAGCTATCCGCTCTTTGAAGCACAACAAGTCCCCTGGCACTGACAGCATCCCCGCTGAACTCCTGAAACAGGGAGGGTACCTCTGTACAAGGACCATCCACCAGTACATTACGAGGGCCTGGGAAGACGAGACCATACCCCAACAGTGGAGGGACGCCAACATCGTTGCCATTTATAAAAATAAAGGTGACAAGTCCATTTGTGGCAACAGCAGAGGGATAGCACTCCTTGCTGCTGCTGGAAAGGTGCTCGCTAAGGTCATGCTGGTGAGGCTGATAAATAACATCACAGAATCAATGCTACCTGAGTCGCAGTGCGGGTTTAGAAAGAACAGGAGTACGGTCGACATGATCTTTACAGCCCGGCAACTTCAGGAGAAGTGCGCGCAACAACAACCAAGATCTCTTTGTGGCCTTTATTGACCTCTCCAAGGCCTTTGACACTGTTGACAGGGAGCTCTTGTGGAGTGTGCTAGCCAAGTTTGGTTGCCCAACCAAATTTGTCAACATCCTCCGCCAATTCCACGATGGGATGAAGGCTCGCGTGACCATTGGAGGACAGGAGTCTGCGTCCTTCCCTGTATGCACAGGGGTACGACAAGGGTGCGTATTGGCCCCTGTACTCTTCAACATCTTCCTCCTCTGTGTCACCCAACTTCTGCACAAAGAGCTGGAGGATAACAGTGGTGTTGCAGTGGACTTCCGACTGGACGGAAACCTCTTTAACATCAGGAGGCTACGGGCAACCACCAAACTGTCCAGAGAGCGGGTCCTCGAGCTGCAGTATGCGGACGACTGTGCTCTTGTGGCACATTCTCCCCAAAACCTTCAGTCCATCCTTGCTGTGGCTGTAAGGGCATACAGCAGGATGGGGCTGTCTGTGAACATCGCCAAGACTGAAGTGATCTGCCAGTGGAGTTCCTGCATCCCACACACCCCACCTGTCTTCACCATCAATCAACAACCACTGACAATAACTCCTTCCTTCAGATACCTTGGTAGTATCCTTTCAGAGGACTGCAGCATCGAGCATGAGGTGCAAAACCGGATCAGACAGGCGTCAGCTGCTTTTGGGAGACTGCGGCGTCGGGTGTTCCAAAACAGCAACCTTCACCTGCACACCAAGGTTGCTGTTTACCAAGCTGTTTGCCTCACCACGTTGCTGTACAGCTGTGAGGCATGGATCATATACAGCCACCACATAAAGTCCCTGGAGTGCTTCCATAGGGTGCTTACAACGCATCCCGGGGCTCACCTGACGTGATCATGTGCGTCATTCAGAAATACTTGCAAAGACCAACTGCAGAAGTATAGAGGCCACGATCACCCAGCACCAACTACGGTGGCTTGGACATGTCATCCGGATGCCCCAGGACCGACTGCCCCGCAGAGTGCTTTATGGCCAGATACATCATGGGCAGCGCTTGGCAGGAGGGCAGAAGAAGAGGTACAAAGACCAGCTCAAGACCTCGCTGAGGAAATGCAACATCCGACCCCAGGATCTGGAGGCTGCTGCTGCTGACCGCAATTCCTGGCGGCAGATATGCCTGGATGGAACCCGTAGGATGGAGGAGGAGAGGACTGCCAGAAGACAACAGCAGAGACTCAGGAGAAACACACCCATGGTTGTCAGCACTACCACCACTACAACTTATACATGCCCGACCTGCAACAAAATATGTGGTTCCAGGATTGGACTGTTCAGCCATTCAAGAACCCACCGTTAGGGATATAAGTGGACGTCATCATCGGATTCGATGGACAACCATAAGCAAGTAAGCAAGTGTGTGTGTGTGTGTGTGTGTGTGTGTGTGTGTGTGTGTGTGTGTCTGTGTGTGTTACTGCCCTATATTATTATAGTAAATGTGCAGATCTCTTTTTGCTGATGTTGTTTCTGTGTGCTGCTGTATCGTGTTTCCTTTTGATTTATGTTCTTCTTGTCGCGATGAGGAATGCTCCTACGTGAAAACACACACTCTCTGTGTGTGTGTGTGTGTGTGTGTGTGTGTGTGTGCGTGCGTGCGTGTGTGTGTGTGCGTGCGTGTGTGTGTTTGTGTGTGCGTGTGTGTTCTTAAAACTGTTGTTGTGACCTTGGCCGGTGCCCGCACTGCAGCGCACGCCACACCGCAATGTGACAGAGAACCGAGATCCGGCCGGTCGCAACCTACCTCCGACACAGAGAGAGAGACACAGAGAGAGAGAGAGAGAGAGAGAGAGAGAGAGAGAGAGAGAGAGAGAGAGAGAGAGAGAGAGAGAGAGAGAGAAGGGAGAGAGGCAGATAGAGAGAGACACACACAGACAGAGCGAGAGGAGAGAGAGAGAGAGAGAGAGAGAGAGAGAGAGAGAGAGAGAGAGAGAGAGAGAGGGAGGGAGAGAGAGAGAGACAGAGAGAGAGAGAGAGAGAGAGAGAGAGAGAGAGAGAGAGAGAGAGAGAGACAGAAGAGAGAGAGAGAGAGAGAGAGAGAGAGAGAGAGAGGGAGAGAGAGAGAGAGACAGAGAGAGAGACAGAGAGAGAGACAGAGAGAGACAGAGAGAGACGGAGAGAGAGAGGGAGGGAGAGAGAGACAGAGAGAGAGAGAGAGAGAGACAGAGAGAGAGAGGAGAGAGAGAGAGAGAGAGAGAGAGAGAGAGAGGGGCGAGGGAGTGAATCCTGAGTTTAGGAACAGCACTCTCTCATGTAACACAATATTCCCTGGATATCGCCGGCTCGGCTGCCCTTGGAGTACAGGATTAACTTCCATCCCAGAGTTTTTTTTTTTCCCCCCTCGCGTTCAATCGATGCAGCGGCCGAGAGAGACAGAGAGAGACGGAGCGGAACTTTAGATCGTCTGTTAAACTTCTTCTGGAGGTGATTTTTCGCGCTGATCTGTGTTCATTTAGCCGACCTTTGAGTGCTGCGGCGCACCGGCTGGCTTGACTTGTGAATGGATAAAATATATAATGAAGTCTTTAGCGCGCGCGCACACACACACACACACACACACACACACACACACACACACACGCACACACACACACACACACAAACACACACACACACACACACACATTCAAATAAAAACGTATGCGGCAAACGCACCGCAACAAGGATAAGAGCGTTGACGGAAAAACCACAACAAAAAAAGGTAAAATAATGAAATTATATAAAATAGAAACACCTCACTCAAGGTCACAGGGGTCAGCATGGTAAACAACGCAGTCAACAAGAACAACGAAGGAGTCGAAAACTCTCCATCAGACGTGTAAACAGACGAAAGCCGAAAGCCGAAAGCCCCCCCCCCCCCCCCTGGTGCACAGTTTGGTTTGTGGGTGGGGGGTCCGGAGTGGGGGTCTGTGTTCTGCCACAGGTAGCGAAGGTCGCAGGTATACCAGCGACCCGGAGAGAGAGAGAGAGAGAGAGAGAGAGAGAGAGAGAGAGAGAGAGAGAGAGAGAGAGAGAGAGAGAGAGGTGTGACGGTGTTATTCCAGAGGTGGAGCCGGATTGGCTGACGGCGCGTGGTGAAGAGAGGAGAGGAGAGAGAGAGGGGAGGGGGTCGA
>PIJE02002400.1:56036-66036 GCA_002895965.2 Coryphaenoides rupestris | reverse complement strand
TGATCGGAGACTCATATACAACCGGAAGGAGAACGGTGGGAACATGATTTGCCAATAACGGATGTAAACCACCGTGGAGATTAGCATGGGGTGTGTGTATTCCGGAGGTATTGATAGCGTCGGTGAACCTATGGGTGTACCTGCAGTCTAGCCTACATCAGTCTAGAACATAAGTCATAAGTAAGTCGTTAGTAGGCGAGTCTTGAAGAGGACAAAATCGTAATGTAGATTAAAGGGGACATATTATACCACCAGGTGTGAGTGTGATTAGCCATTGCAAGCCGTTTCACAATTGCCACGTGACTACCGTCTCGTGACATCACAAGTGGGAATGTCCACCTAGATGTACGCTGACTAGATCAGTTTATATCTGTCGGTACAGTACAGTCCAAACCTGGTGGCGTGATATTATGTCCCCTTTCAGCTTGCATGGGTCAAGCTAGTGTCGGTGTAAACCATAGCATAGGAACACCAATCATTTGTAAAACGTGGACACTGTAATCATGACTCTCTCTCTCTCTCTCTCTCTCTCTCTCTCTCTCTCTCCGTCTCTCGGTCTCATCGATTGTCTGTCAAGCGGTCTCTTTGTCCCTTCCCACTAAAGTCTTCGTTTTTTTGTTCTGCGCCTCGGTTTGATCCCCGGATTTGATCCACATGTCCCGACGTTATTTAATCGCAGGGCACCGAGTGTTTCATATGTCTCCTGCAGTATCCCCCCCCTCCCCCCCCCGTGGGTTGGTGTGTTGGTGAGCCCGGTTAAGTTACAGTAAGTCTCTCTCCATCGATCCATCCCTCCATCCCTCGTCCTCGTCCTCTTCGTCCTCCTCCGGCCATCCTCCTCCTCCTCGTCCTCCTCCTCCGGCCATCCTGCTCCTCCTCCGGCCATCCTGCTCCTCCCATGGCCAGTAAATTGCCCTCCTAAGACCGAAGTCCAAGCAGCCTACTTTTTTTACTTGTAGCTTCACAGAACTTCACTGCGGAGATTGAATCTGAATCTCCAGCAACTTCCATTGTTGGTTTTCATTTTACATTTTGTACGTTTTACGCATTTTATGAATTACCCACGAAACGTCTGGATACGAATATGCGGTTATCTTCTAGATGTTTCTATTCTATGCTCTGTCTCTCACCACCACCTGACCCGTACTGGTTGAATAAGAGGTTATATTCTAGATGTTTCTATTCTACGGTCTCTCACCGCCTCCTGACATGTACCGGTTGAATAAGACGTTCTATTCTAGATGTTTCTATTCTATGCTCTGTCTCTAACCGCCTCCTGACCCATGCTGGTAGATTTCCCCGGGGGGGGGGGGGGCGTAGTGTGGCGTGGTGGATGCCCCCCATAGTGGTGGTGGTGCCGGTGATTTAAAGTGAATGGCAGTGCAGGGGGGAGGGGGAGCGTGACAGGACGTCTCCACCCTCTTCCTCACCCTCTTCATCCTCAGGCTCCCACCCATCTCTGCAGCCCTCACCCCCTGGCTACTGAGTTGGTTTGGGAGACGGAGCATTAAAGTGATTCACAGGATCGTCACAGACGCCAACCGAAGATTACTCCTACCTTCACCACCACCACTCCCAGCACCACCACCACCACCACCACCACCACCACCCCAACAAATAACTCCACCACCACCTCCTCCTCCATCACCACCACCTTCATACCTCCATTCCCACCACCACCACCACCACCACCCACTCCCAACACGACCATCACTACTACCTCCACTCCCAGTCACCACCACCACCACCACCACCGACCACCACCCCCAACAAATAACTCCACCCCACCCTCCTCCACCACCACCACCACCACCTCCAACTACCACCACCACCACCACCTCCACTCCCAGTCCCACCACCACCACCACTCCCAACACCACCACCCCCACCCCTCCACCACCTCCTCCTCCACCACCACCACCTCCACTCCACCCCACCACCACCACCATCCCACCTCCACCACCACCTCCCCTCCACCACACCACCACCCACTCCACCACCACCCCCACCACCACCACCACCACCTCCCCCACCACCACCACCACACCACCACCACCACCACCACCACCCCCACCACCAACAACACCACCTGCTCGTTGCTCGGCCCCCCCACCACTAACTCTCCACCGAACCAACACCTGCGCACCACCATGTGCCACTTCCACTCCTCTCATCCCATTCCGCCGGACGGATCTTTTTGTTTGCTGTTGTTGGTTTGTTTGTTGGTCTCATCGTCGTTTGTTTGCGACCGTTTGTCAGCAAACACAGATGGCGTGGAAAGAGGCGGATGGCAGGGAAATAAAGACGAAGGAAGAAGGAAATGAGGGAGAGAGAGAGACAGAGACAGAGAGAGACAGAGAGAGAGAGAGAGAGAGGAAGAGGAAGGTGTGAAGAAAGAGAGAGAGAGAGATGCATGGGTTTCTTCGCGGCCGCTAAAGACGAGACATCGCGACGGCCTTTCTGCTGAGCGCACGAGGCGACGAAAAAGAAGCACGAAAGCAATACGAGCGTAGAGCGAGTTCGAGGCTAAAAGCTAATCGCTGGGAAACAATATTGAGCGGACGGAAGTCCACACAACACACTCAGAGAGAGAGAGAGAGTATTACCAACCCCGATGGTCCAGCGGTTTGTTATTGCGGAGCCTTTTTCGCACCGGGCCCAAATGAAACGGAGCACGACTTGTTTAGTTTGTAATCCATGGTAAATGGATTGCGTTTATATCATCGCTTTTATCCAAAGCACTTCACAGTGTTGCCTCACAACCAACAACCTAACAACCAACACGTCAGGAGCAGGTAGGGTTAGGTGGTGTCTTGCTCAGGGACACCTCCACACTTAGCTAGGAGGAGCAGGTAGGGTTAGGTGGTGTCTTGCTCAGGGACACCTCCACACTTAGCTAGGAGGAGCAGGTAGGGTTAGGTGGTGTCTTGCTCAGGGACACCTCCACACTTAGCTAGGAGGGGGAGCAGGTAGGGTTAGGTGGTGTCTTGCTCAGGGACACCTCCACACTTAGCTAGGAGGAGCAGGTAGGGTTAGGTGGTGTCTTGCTCAGGGACACCTCCACACTTAGCTAGGAGGAGCAGGTAGGGTTAGGTGGCGTCTTGCTCAGGGACACCTCCACACTTAGCTAGGAGGAGCAGGTAGGGTTAGGTGGTGTCTTGCTCAGGGACACCTCCACACTTAGCTAGGAGGAGCAGGTAGGGTTAGGTGGTGTCTTGCTCAGGGACACCTCCACACTTAGCTAGGGGGAGGAGCAGGTAGGGTTAGGTGGTGTCTTGCTCAGGGACACCTCCACACTTAGCTAGGAGGAGCAGGTAGGGTTAGGTGGTGTCTTGCTCAGGGACACCTCCACACTTAGCTAGGAGGAGCAGGTAGGGTTAGGTGGTGTCTTGCTCAGGGACACCTCCACACTTAGCTAGGAGGCGGAGGAACCGGCAACCTTCCTGTTGTGTTGCCAGACGACCGCTCTCTCTTACCTCCTGAGCTACCGCCGCCCCCCCACCCCACATGAATACGTTCATGCGTTCATTCACATCTTGTTTTTCCTCGGTGGCTGACGTTGCTGGTTTGCTGAGTACCCCGCTGGGACCACCCAGGCCAAGACCGTATGGGCCTCGTTGTCAGAGGCTCGGGATAACAGCGTCCAACACAAAGTATCCGGTGAGACGTCACGGTGGGAGCGGTGGGAGCGATGGGAGCGGTTGGGGGAGACGAGAGGCAGGCAGAGAGAAGCATCTTGGTCCTGACATCTGCTGCCGCTGTCTCCTCCGCAGTCAACCACCGCTGTCAACTCCAATGGGCCGCCTTGGATCACGACGTCGATGGCCTTCAAAACGCATCGCATCGACGTTTGCCGCCGCCTCGCCGTTCATCGACGACTGTTATCAACGGCTCCATGTGGTCGTCGTGATACGTTTCCGTTTTCGCCCGCCGACGAACCGCCCAAAACTTTACTTTCCGTTGAACGAAAGCCCCGCCTGCACGAAAAGACCCGGTTTAAAATCCACGACTCAGTGTCACAGTAACTCGTGTGCGCTAACCATGTAGGTAATACACTGTGGGAGTGTGTGTGTGTGTGTGTGTGTTTGGTGGCTGGCTTAATTGGCCTCACCTGGGCCAGTTAGACTCTGGGCTGGGTGTGGCTACAGCCTCACCTGGCCCAGTTAGATTCTGGAGGGTGGGTGGGGCTATAGCCTCACCTGGCCCAGTTAGAGTCTGGGGTGGGTGGGTGGGGCTACAGCCTCACCTGGCCCAGTTAGAGTCTGGCGTGGGTGGGTGGAGCTACAAACCTGTGGTGCATTGGCTAATCAGTGCACCACAGGTTAAGTCAGCCACCAGCGCACACACACTCAGGAGAGGTCATACCATTTTATATCCATGCACTTTTCAACACCACTACTGCCCGTGTCCTTGGAGGAGCCCCGAACTAAGCCACATCATGTGGCTTTGTGGCAACGAACTACGCTACACACACCTTGTAGGGGACCCAACTTCGATTCCGATCTGCGCTCCTCTCCATTGAATTATGCCGTCCATAACGGCCCAAAAAGCCCATCGATATCTACGTAAAAATAAATAAACCACACTGTGTACAAGACTGTGAAACACATGCCTTCCTATTCATGTAGGTGGTGTGTATGAATGTATATACGCTCACCGCTAGGTTGACCGCCCCTGCTGCTGCTAACCATTGATTTTATGTAGCGGCGGCGGCGGCGAGGGCGGCGGCGGCGGCGGTATTGATGGAAGATGAAAGGCTGTTTGCCGTAGTTAGCATACATTGCTAACACGTGTGTGTGTGTGTGTGTGTGTGTGTGCTCTGCTCGTCTGCGCGAACAAGCGAAAACACATAAACACCCGAACGCCCGGCTTTTGGTAAACAAATACAATAAAACTGCTGAATTTCATACTGGAAATCCCTCCTCCCACTGCACTCTCCCATGACTGGAACACCGCTGGGGAAACCTGGAGTCTGATCACTGGCTGCGGGGCCGTATTAATAATGGAGATAGAGATGGAGGGGAACTGGAGGCGGAGGAACCGGCAACCTTCCTGTTGTGTTGCCAGACGACCGCTCTCTCTTACCTCCTGAGCTACCGCCGCCCCCCACCCCACATGAATACATTCATGCGTTCATTCACATCTTGTTTTTCCTCGGTGGCTGACGTTGCTGGTTTGAGTAGCCCCGCTGGGACCACCCAGGCGAAGACCGTATGGGCCTCGTTGTCAGAGGCTCGGGATAACAGCGTCCAACACAAAGTGTCTGGTGAGACGTCACGGTGGGAGCGGTGGGAGCGGTGGGAGCGGTTGGGGGAGACAAGAGGCAGGCAGAGAGAAGCATCTTGGTCCTGACATCTGCTGCCGCTGTCTCCTCCGCAGTCAACCACCGCTGTCAACGCCAACGGGCCGCCTTGGATCACGACATCGATGGCCTTGAAACGCATCGCATCGACGTTTGCCGCCGCCTCGCCGTTCATCGACGACTGTTATCGACGGCTCCATGTGGTCGTCGTGATACGTTTCCGTTTCGTCCGCCGACGAACCGCCCAAAACTCGTGCAGCCCCGCCTGCACGAAAAGACCCGGTTTAAAATCCACGACTCAGTGTCTCAGTAACTCGTGTGCGCTAACCATGTAGGTAATACACTGTGGGAGTGTGTGTGTGTGTGTGTGTGTGTTTGGTGGCTGGCTTAATTGGCCTCACCTGGCCCAGTTAGACTCTGGGGTGCATGGGGCTACAGCCTCACCTGGGCCAGTTAGAGTCTGGGGTGGGTTGGGCTACAGCCTCACCTGGCCCAGTTAGAGTCTGGAGGGTGGGTGGGGCTGCAGCCTCACCTGGCCCAGTTAGAGTCTGGGTGTGGGTGGGTGGGGCTACAAACCTGTGGTGCATTGGCTAATCAGCGCACCACAGGTTAAGTCAGCCACCAGCACACACACACTCAGGAGAGGTCATACCATTTTACATCCATGCACTTTTCAACACCACTACTGCCCGTGTCCTTGGAGGAGCCCCGAACTAAGCCACATCATGTGGCATTGTGGCAACGAACTATGCTACACACACCTTGTAGGGGACCCAACTTTGATTCCGATCTGCGCTCCTCTCCATTGAGTAGTCTTTCGTCTTTCGTCCATAACGGCCCAAAAAAGCCTGTCGATATCTACGTACAAATAAATAAAACACACTGTGTACAAGACTGTGAAACACATGCCTTCCTATTCATGTAGGTGGTGTGTATGAATGTATATACACTCGCCGCTAGGTTAACCGCCCCTGCTGCTGCTAACCATTGATTTTATGGAGCGGCGGCGGCGAGGGCGGCGGCGGCGGCGGCGGTATTGATGGAAGATGAAAGGCTGTTTGCCGTAGTTAGCATACATTGCTAACGCGCGTGTGTGTGTGTGTGTGTGTGTGTGCTCTGCTCGTCCGCGCGAACAAGCGAACACATAAACGCCCGAACGCCCGGCTTTTGGTAAACAAATACAATAAAACTGCTGAATTTCATACTGGAAATCCCTCCTCCCACTGCAACTCTCCCATGACTGGACACACCGCTGGGGAAACCTGGAGTCTGATCACTGGCTGCGGGGCCGTATTAATAATGGAGATAGAGATGGAGGGGAACGTTGCATTAACCGCACAAAGAGATGCACAGCGTCTTGACGAAGAGAGTGGGCTCCCATTATCTCCAGAGCGAGATGTCGAGGAAACCCCCCGAGCAGAGAGAACAGTTCTTTATGAAACCCTCCACGTGGCGGTCGAGTCTCGGTGGCAGCAGCCCTCGGCGAGCCTCGTGGGGCGAGGAGGAGACCCTCATTAACACACCCATTTATAGTCCGCAGCGCTGCAGAAGACGCAGGCTGGCAGTTCTGACAGCACTCTGCCCATCTCTCTCTCTCTCTCTCTCTCTCTCTCTCTCTCTCTCTCTCTCTCTCTGCCTGTTAGCTCTCTAATGCATGTCCATCCCTCTCCGTACTTCTCTGTGTTCGCTGTGCCTGTTTTCTCTACACCTCAGTGGCGAGGCGGCAGTAGCTCAGGAGGTATAAGAGCGGTTGTCTGGCAACAGGAAGGTTGCTGGTTCGATCCCCGGGGCTCCTCCCCCTCCTCCTAGCTAAGTGTGGAGGTGTCCCTGAGCAAGACACCACCTAACCCTACCTGCTCCTCCTAGCTAAGTGTGGAGGTGTCCCTGAGCAAGACACCACCTAACCCTACCTGCTCCTCCTAGCTAAGTGTGGAGGTGTCCCTGAGCAAGACACCACCTAACCCTACCTGCTCCTGACGTGTTGGTTGTTACCTTGCATGGTTGACACCGCCGTCGGTGTATGAATGGGTGAATGTAGGCAACACACACACACTCAGGAGAGGTCATACCATTTTTCATCATACTTACAATAAACCAGACTTTTCAACACCACTACTGCCCGTGTCCTTGGAGGAGCCCCGAACTAAGCCACATCATGTGGCTTTGTGGCAACGAACTACGCTACACACACCTTGTAGGGGACCCAACTTCGATTCCGATCTGCGCTCCTCTCCATTGAATTATGCCGTCCATAACGGCCCAAAAAGCCCATCGATATCTACGTAAAAATAAATAAACCACACTGTGTACAAGACTGTGAAACACATGCCTTCCTATTCATGTAGGTGGTGTGTATGAATGTATATACGCTCACCGCTAGGTTAACCGCCCCTGCTGCTGCTAACCATTGATTTTATGTAGCGGCGGCGGCGGCGAGGGCGGCGGCGGCGGCGGTATTGATGGAAGATGAAAGGCTGTTTGCCGTAGTTAGCATACATTGCTAACACGTGTGTGTGTGTGTGTGTGTGTGTGTGCTCTGCTCGTCTGCGCGAACAAGCGAAAACACATAAACGCCCGAACGCCCGGCTTTTGGTAAACAAATACAATAAAACTGCTGAATTTCATACTGGAAATCCCTCCTCCCACTGCAACTCTCCCATGACTGGAACACCGCTGGGGAAACCTGGAGTCTGATCACTGGCTGCGGGGCCGTATTAATAATGGAGATAGAGATGGAGGGGAACGTTGCATTAACCGCACAAAGAGATGCACAGCGTCTTGACGAAGAGAGTGGGCTCCCATTATCTCCAGAGCGAGAATGTCGAGGAAACATCAGACACAGCCGGACAGAGACATAGTGTATGATGAACGAGCTCAGAAAAAGAGAGAGATGTTGCTCAGATCGACCGCTCTCTTACTACCTCCTGAGCTACCTCGCCAGCCGCCACCTCAAATGAATACGTTCATAGAGAGCCGTCATTCACATCTTGTTTCCTCGGTGGCTGACCGGTTGCTTTGGTTTGAAGTAGCCCCCGCTGGACCACCCAGCGAAGACCTATGGGCCGTCGTTGTCAGAGGTCCGGATTACAGTGTCCAGCCAACAAAAGTAGTCTGGTGAACGGTCACGGTGGGGATGGAGCTGGTGGCAGAGCATGGCTGGAGCGGTTGGGGAGAGACGAGCAGGCAGAGGCAGAAACCGAAGGCATCTTGGGATCCTACATCGTGCTGCACCGCTCGTCTCCATCCCCGCAGTCAACACACGCTGTTCAACTCCAACGGGCCGCCTTGGATCACGACGTCGATGGCCTTAAAGCGCATGCGCGTCGACGTTTTGCCGCCGCCCGCCGTTCATGACGACTGTTTCTGACGGCTCCATGTGGTCGTCGTGATACGTTTCCGTTTTCGCCCGCCGACGACCGCCCAAACCTTTACTTTACGTTGAACGAAAGCCCCGCCTCGCACAGAAAAAGACCCGGTTTAAAATCACGACTCAGTGTCTCATAATCTCGTGTGCGTAACCATGTAGGTAATACACTGTGGGAGTGTGTGTGTGTGTGTGTGTCTGGTGGCTGGCTTAATTGGCTCACTCGGCCAGTTAGAGTCTGGGGTGGTGGTAAGTCTCCTGGCGTTGTTGGTGGTGGGTGGGGCTAGCTCCACTGACGCCAGTTAGAGTCTGGTGGGTGGGTTGGCTAGCTCACCTGGCCCGTTAGAGCTGGGGGTGTGTGGGCTAGCCTCACCTGGCGCATTAGAGTCTGGGGTGGGTGGGTGGCTATAGCCTCACTGCCCAGTTAGAGTCCTGGAGGGTGGGTTGGGCTACAGCCTCACCTGGCCCAGTTAGAGTCTGGGGGGTGGGTGGGCTACAGCCTCACCTGGCTGAGTTAGAGTCTGGGGGGTGGGTGGGGCACAGCCTCACCTGGCCCAGTTAGAGTCTGAGGGTGGGTGGGTGGTAGCTACAGCCTCACCTGGCCCAGTTAGAGTCTGGGTGTGGGGTTGGGTGAGAGTACAAACCCTGTGGTGTTTAAGTCATAGACACAGCACACACACACACTCAGGAGAGGTCGATACCATTTCACATACATGCACTTGCAATAAACCGACTTTCAACACCACTACTGCCCGTGTCCTTGGAGGAGCCCCGAACTAAAGCCACATCATGTGGCTTTGTGGCAACGAACTACGCTAACACACACCTTGTAGGGGACCCAACTTCGATTTCCGATCTGCGCTCCTCTCCATTGAGTATCTAGTCTTTCGTCATAACGGCCCAAAAACCCCGTCGATATCTACGTAAAATAAATAAACACACTGTGTACAAGACTGTGAAACACATGCCTTCCTATTCATGTAGGTGGTGTGTATGAATGTATATACGCTCACCGTAGGCCGCCCTGTGCCTCTAACCATTGTATTTTATGTAGCGGCGGCGGCGAGGGCGGGCGGCGGCGGCGGTATTGATGGAAAGATGAAAGGCGTAGTTTGCCGTAGTTAGCATACATTTGCTAACGCTGTGTGTGTGTTGTGTGTGTGCTCTGCTCGTCCGCGCGAACAAGCGAACACATAACGCCGCAACGCCCGGCTTTTGGTAAACAAATTCAATAAAACTGCTGAATTTCATACTGGAAATCCTCTCCACCTGCACTCTCCCATGACTGGACACACCGCTGGGGAAACCTGGAGTCTGATCACTGGCTGCGGGGC
>PIJE02002400.1:41074-54042 GCA_002895965.2 Coryphaenoides rupestris | reverse complement strand
CGTATTAATAATGGAGATAGAGATGGAGGGGAACGTTGCATTAACCGCACAAAGAGATGCACAGCGTCTTGACGAAGAGAGTGGGCTCCCATTATCTCCAGAGCGAGATTGTCGAGGAAACATCAGACACAGCCGGACAGAGACATAGTGTATGATGAACGAGCTCGAGTTATAAAGTACTTCCAATAATGCGATCTCAGAGTGCTGTTTAGGGCTCGTGAAAGCGTATTAATGCCGAGACCGCAAACACAAGCGCGGCAACGCTAACAATGAACAAACGTTGTTAGAGTTTGAAAGCCTTTCCGAAGGCGCACGATGATTGGGGGTTCTCGCCGAACGAGTCTTGTTGGCGGCCGTACGCATTTTATATAAGCGGGGAGAGAGAGAGAGCTTGATAGAGCGAGCTATAACGTTGCTGGCGGGGTGAGGGACATAGGGGAGGAATGCGCAGATCGATAGAAAGAGAGAAAATTCCGATATCTTGATTCATAAATTATTCATGCTGACGTGTGTGTGTGTGTGTGTGTGTGTGTGTGTGTGTGTGTGTGTCGTGTGAAATATGTTTGTCGCGTATTTTGTCGAGCTTAGCGCTGGAGTCGACCTGTTTGCCGCCGTAATAAAGTAGGTGTGACTTGTGGTTTTAAGGGCGAGAGCGCCACGAAACACCAGAGGAGAGAAAGATCGCGTCGGAAAGAGATAGTGTCTCCAGAGCCGGGGACTTAATTAAACACTTTATTCTTAATTAAAGATTTTCTTCCATCTGTCTGCGTGAAGCATTTTGTGAATTAAGGGGAAGGAATTAAAGGAGAGGAGAGGAGCGTGGTCGGGGGGGGGGGGGGGAGATAAAGAGAGATGGATGGACCCCGAGTACAGGAGGCAACGCTGGGGGTGAGGGGCAGAGAGGGGAGAGATAGGAGGGGAGGAGAGGAGGAGGAGGGGAGGAGGAGAGGAGATAGGGAGAGATAGGAGAGGAGAGGAGAGGAGAGGAGAGGAGAGGAGAGGGAGGAGGGGAGGAGGAGAGAGGGGGAGAGAAGGAGGGGAGGGGAGGAGAGGAGAGGGGGAGAGAGGGGAGGGAGGAGGGGAGGGGAGGAGGGAGAGGGAGGAGAGGAGATGGGGGAGGAGGAGAGGAGAGGGGAGGAGGGGGGAGAGATGGGGGGAGGGGAGGAGAGGAGAGGGGGGAGAGATGGGTGTAAAAACCATGGCATTAAAACTGATTCTGCTTCTGATTCTGAGAAGAGGGGGAGGAGAGGAGGCAGGGAGACATAGAGGGGATGGAGAGGTGAGAGAGAAGAGGAGGAGAGGAGGAGAGGGGATGAGAGAGAGAGATGGGGAGAGGAGACATGAGTTTCGATCATACCATACTGTTGATTGTTTGGGTTGAGGATGTATTGGATGGATGAGTGGTGTGGTTGTGATGTGTGGATGAGGGGTGTACTGTCTAGAGTATAGTGCACGCATGGGCGGTGATGATAATGAATGGAGTGAGAATAGCACAATGACCGCCGGAGTGCGGGCGCAGACATAGCTGAAGGAGGCCTCGTGACTGGAGACTCCTATTTTAATTGTCTAATCGATAATATTCTTTGTTGCTTGTCATAGTCCACAGATAAATGGTATAAAAGTCGTGGATACTACGAGGTGCGTAATGCAACCGCTCTAAAAATGTGTGTCTGCCTTAAACCTTGTTTGATGCCTTTACCAGATCTACCACTCTCTGCTAAATCTCCGAAGTTACAGCCTGCCTGAAGCCTCCTGATCCCAACTACCAGCGGCGAGAAAATACTTATTTCGTCAACTTGCGATTGTGAAAGTACTGGGCGCAGCAGTAGCTCAGGAGGTAAGAGCAGAAGGTTGCTGTTTGATCCCCGGGCTCCTCCCTCCTCCTAGCTACCTAAGTGTGGAGGTGTCCCTGAGCAAGACACCACCTAACCCTACCTGCTCCTCCTAGCTAAGTGTGGAGGTGTCCCTGAGCAAGACACCACCTAACCCTACCTGCTCCTGACGTGTTGGTTGTTACCTTGCATGGTTGACACCACCGTCGGTGTATGAATGGGTGAACGTGAGGCAACACTGTAAAGAGCTTTGGATAAAAGTCCTATATAAATGCAATCCCTCTACCTGCTTGCATGCCCTTATCTTATATCTGTCTGTCTTGCTGCCTACCTGCATGTCTGTTTGTGTCTGTCCATCGGTCCATTCTGTCTTTCTCTGTCTTCCTATCTGTCTGTCTGTCTGTCTCTCTGCCTGCATGTCTATTGCCTGCCAGTCCAGAGTCATGAAAGGAACAGGAAGGGTGTTCTCTACGCACACATTTGTAACTTACATGTTTTCATTTTTCCATTCTACACAATGTCTTCATTCTACAGAAGCACTGAAAGGCAACATAAACAAAGTTTTTGTCATCAATTCAGAATCAGAATCAGAAATGTCTGTATTGCCTTAGTTCTTGCAAACAAGGACTGCACTTTTGTGCACATAGTGCCTAACATTGAACGTTAACATTTAAACAGAGAGAAATAAGTTAGAAGAAATTCTTCTTCATGCAGGACTTTCTTTACGTGGCCGAAGTGAGTCTCCTTTAGGGTCTTCAGGGTTCTGTGAGACCCAACAGAAGAGTCTGGTGAAAACCTATGGATCATAGAAATCATAGGGGTCTGGATCAACCCAGATCCAGTAAGTCCGTGGCGAGGCTGGACTGTATGCAGAGGCTTTACTTCTACGGTTGGCTCTCTCAACGTGGTGTGTAATATGTACAGAACATACCGGCCTCTTTGTAGATCCTTTACCTCAGCCTGAACTGAACAAACATCGAGTATATTATTTCTTAAAAAGAACACAAGAGGATACATATAATCAGCAGGTCTTTGTACAAGCGTGGTTACAGCAACAAGGGAGAAGTATATGGATGAGGAAAGAAATTATTTCACACACACACACACACACACACACAACACACACACACACATGTGCTTATCGAGTCGGTCTATTATTTATGATCACCAGACGTATCCATGACGACCCTGCCATGCGGTCCACGCCGACGGCACGCACACACACCCCTCCGATCGAACCGCCGCCAAACTTTGTGCAGAAGAAGCGAGAGAAGAGTTCTTATCTACAATACAGATCGATAATCGCCTGACTTCCCCATGTCCGTGCGGACGGAGCTCCGATGCCTTGTTTGCGAGCTTGCTTACGAATCAGAATCCCGTCAACCCCCGAGAGGATGTATTTCATAACTCAACCATTATTATAATTTTCTTCATATTGGCCTATTTTATTTTTTTTTACGTTGCCTTTCAGGGCTTCCGTATAATTCGGTGAATTCATTAGAGAGAGAAAAGGTCGGTTGCATTTTCACTCCCGAAAATGCAATTTTGTGGTCGAACTCAATGTGAGTACAAATCGCAGGCTTATTTGCGATCGTACTTTGCTCCGAATGAAACTTAGCGTCCAATTTGGGAACATTCTTCAATCTCCGTGCATTTATTGTCAAATCTCTCTCGTTCACGGTGCATCAGAAGCACTCTGGCGGCCGTGAGCGGCCGTGACGTCTGTGTTAATGGACACTTTCACACAAAGTGAACAGAAAGGTTTGGGTCAAACAAAGTTGTCTTCCATTAGGATTACAATTGATTCCAATAGAAATGCCAGCAAGTTTGCCACACTTCAGACACAACTAAAATGAAAAACATAGCCAATAATACTACGGAAAATACAGGAAATTCAAATGAATGGGTACAAACGAACACAGAGAGAAGTCAAATGAAACTGTCTTGGTATTGTGTACAAATACTTTATCTTCAGTCACCTCCATTTAAATTTATTTTTTCATTCAGAATCAATGCCATTGGTCACCCTTTACATCTGTCTGTGGGTTTTACAAATATTTTACCAATAAAATTGTTACCGACAGTAGTAGTAGGTAGCTCCGCCCCCTCCGTACTCGGCAGTAGTAGGTAGCTCCGCCTCCTTGGTACTCGGCAGTAGTAGGTAGCTCCGCCCCCTCGGTACTCGGCAGTAGTAGGTAGCTCCGCCCCCTCGGTACTCGGCAGTAGTAGGTAGCTCCGCCCCCTCGGTACTCGGCAGTAGTAGGTAGCTCCGCCTCCTCCGTACTTCGGGCAGTAGTAGGTAGCTCCGCCCCCTCCGTACTCGGCAGTAGTAGGTAGCGCCGCCTCCTCCGTACTCGGCAGTAGTAGGTAGCTCCGCCTCCTCGGTACTCGGCAGTGGCAGGTAGCTCCGCCTCCTCGGTCCTCAGAAGTCCTAGATGGTTGTTCGGAGGCCTTCTCTGGTTGTTTGCGACGCAAGGCTAAATAAAGCGCTGGCTGTTTGAATCATTTTCTTTCCTCAAGAAACACTTAAGTGTATAGAGGCTAATGTTTTATGTATTTGAGGCCAGCGATGCGGGGGTGGACCAGAGTGCAGGCTGGAGTGCAGTTTAGTATCGCACTTAATGTTTTATAACGAGAGATTTCTCCCAAATGTATTCAACGGCCGGAGATATGTGGGCGCGCACACACAGAGCGAAAATAAACGCCGTCGTAACTCAATTCGAGCTCGATTTTGGTACAATATTAATACTACAATCACACATGCAAGTACCTGACCGTATATATATATACAACTTTGACGACGTGGCGTTCACTGTTTTCTTTCTTTACAACACAAGGTTTTTGTTTTTCATGTCCTGAAAACGAAGTAGCTCGCGCTGAGGTAGAAAATACGACAGCCGCTCTGCTGTGGTCTACGGCTTCACAAGCAAATCAGAAAAACAGCTTTAGCGCCTTAGTTACTACAAACAAGGAATGTGCTTTTGTGAAGTGGGGTTAAAGGTTAATATAACGTGTAGTATAGTGTCCATAGGGGGGGTGGGAGTCAGTGGGGTAAAGGTTAATATAACGTGTAGTATAGTGTCCATAGGGGGTGGGAGTCAGTGGGGTTAAAGGTTAATATAACGTGTAGTATAGTGTCCATAGGGGGTGGGAGTCAGTGGGGTTAAAGGTTAATATAACGTGTAGTATAGTGTCCATAGGGGGGGTGGGAGTCAGTGGGGTTAAAGGGTTAATATAACGTGTAGTATAGTGTCCATAGGGGGGTGGGGAGTCAGTGGGGTTAAAGGTTAATATAAGTGTAGTATAGTGTCCATAGGGGGTGGGAGTCAAGTGGGGTTAAAGGTTAATATAAACGTGTAGTATAGTGTCCATAGGGGGGTGGGAGTCAGTGGGGTTAAAGGTTAATATAACGTGTAGTATAGTGTCCATAGGGGGTGGGAGTCAGTGGGGTTAAAGGTTAATATAACGTGTAGTATAGTGTCCATAGGGGGTGGGAGTCAGTGGGGTTAAAGGTTAATATAACGTGTAGTATAGTGTCCATAGGGGGTGGGAGTCAGTGGGGTTAAAGGTTAATATAACGTGTAGTATAGTGTCCATAGGGGGTGGGAGTCAGTGGGGTTAAAGGTTAATATAACGTGTAGTATAGTGTCCATAGGGGGTGGGAGTCAGTGGGGTTAAAGGTTAATATAACGTGTAGTATAGTGTCCATAGGGGGGTGGGAGTCAGTGGGGTTAAAGGTTAATATAACGTGTAGTATAGTGTCCATAGGGGGTGGGAGTCAGTGGGGTTAAAGGTTAATATAACGTGTAGTATAGTGTCCATAGGGGGTGGGAGTCAGTGGGGTTAAAGGTTAATATAACGTGTAGTATAGTGTCCATAGGGGGTGGGAGTCAGTGGGGTTAAAGGTTAATATAACGTGTAGTATAGTGTCCATAGGGGGTGGGAGTCAGTGGGGTTAAAGGTTAATATAACGTGTAGTATAGTGTCCATAGGGGGTGGGAGTCAGTGGGGTTAAAGGTTAATATAACGTGTAGTATAGTGTCCATAGGGGGGTGGGGGTCAGTGTTAAAGGTCAAGGTATAACATGTAATAGTGTCCTGGCCCCCCCTCCCCCCGGCCACCGCCGCCACCGCCGCCACCGCCGCCACCGCCGCCACCGCCGCCACCACCGCCACCAGACAAGATGAGTTGCCGCGGGTCGCTCATCCGGCGACTCGTGAATCTTTTCCCGCCGTGCGTCTGAGCGAGCGCGCTGCACCGGAGCGCTGCACCGGAACGAACGGACGGCGCGCTAATGTTGTTGTCTGTCTGCCGCGCGACACGCAGGGGGAGGAGACAACCGGGAGGGCCGGGGGTCGACGGCGAATGAGCGGAGGGATTAGCAAACTCATTTTAAAGATGGAGGCCACAATATAATAATTTCCGACTGGATGATGTGTTCGGCGTTCCCCCGGCGCCGCTCTGTAATGTTTACAGAAACATGCATTAGCGTCTTCCCATCGGAGAGGGGAGGGGAAAATAAAACCAACCAAGCCCAGTAACGTAGAGTAGAATTAATAAAATGCATATGCTAATGATCGAGGTTCCTTAAGGACAGCGGCCGATGACGGGAACGGGAACCCGGCGGTTCTTTCTCCCCGGCTTTGCAATCATTTCATTTTCATTGTGCGTTGTGTACAGTATGCAAATGAGCGCTGTGTACCTGTCCTCCGCGATGCCTGCGCCACCCAGATCTCCCCACGGCTGCGTTTTGCGTCATCGGTTGATGCAACTCAGACTCCGTGAAATAACGAGTCGGGGTCGGCGTCGGGCTGAGGTTCTGCACGTTCTGCATCCGGCGCTGAGATACGACCCCAGAGACACAGAGCACCGCGGGAAAAAATCTACATATTTCCCACAATGCAGATGGATATGGAGATATGGTTCCCCCTCAAGGTGCAGTATTAACGTTGTGTCAACCTCTTTATTACATTGTTTACTCCTCTGTTGGGAGTCTACACACTCATGATAACTCATACATACTTTCCACAACAATATAAACGACAATGAGAAGTTATTTCTCGTAAGCAACAGAACTGCTCAATGTCATTTATTTCCAGGGATTAGTAAAGTATCCTGGAGTTGGGAGCGTGTGGGTGTGTGTAATGGCCTCTGGTTGCTGTTAGAGTCTGGGGGTGGGTGGGGCTACAGCCTCACCTGGCCCAGTTAGAGTCTGGGGTGGGCGGGGCTACAGCCTCACCTGGCCCAGTTAGAGTCTGGGGTGGGCGGGGCTACAGCCTCACCTGGCCCAGTTAGAGTCTGGGGTGGGTGGGGCTACAGCCTCACCTGGCCCAGTTAGAGTCTGGGGTGGGTGGGGCTACAGCCTCACCTGGCCCAGTTAGAGTCTGGGGTGGGTGGGGCTACAGCCTCACCTGGCCCAGTTAGAGTCTGGGGTGGGTGGGGCTACAGCCTCACCTGGCCCAGTTAGAGTCTGGGGTGGGTGGGGCTACAGCCTCACCTGGCCCAGTTAGAGTCTGGGGTGGGTGGGGCTACAGCCTCACCTGGCCCAGTTAGAGTCTGTGGTGGGCGGGGCTGCAGCCTCACCAGGCCCAGTTTTCAAACATGTTCAATAAAACAAAGCCTTTTCAACACCGCTACCTGCATGTGTCCATCTATATCTATATAAACATGGACCACGTATGGTACTGGTCGGACTATATATTCCGAAGTGGTTGTTGACCACAGCAACTCTGGGTCCACACAAACACACATCATGGATTGATGAATTGATATCCAAGCAGTCGGTGAGAAGCGGTCTGCATACCCGAGCAGTGTAAACAGTCACTCAGTAGCTCAGCTTGGTAATTAGCGAGAAATCAATGTTCAGTGTTCTGCATCAACACTCCATGCAGCTGTACTGCTGCGGTGTTGTGTTGCCCGGTGTAGCGTAGCGTAGCGTAGCGTCAGACGCTAACTCGTGGCTCTAAAACACAAGGATGTGTCCGAGTTAAAAAAAAGCGACTCTGTTGTCATTAACAGTGGAAACGTTCCCAGCAACACACTCAGGAATGCGCGACACCCGACGGTATATAGTGGGAAAATAATGTAAAAAGCCCCGGCTCAACACAGTTCCGCCGCGATATCCATTCCGCTATTTGGAGAACGGTTCATATTTATGCACGAAATGATGTTGTGGTGTTTTTATTTAGCCGTGCGAGGGCGGTGTCCTTGTGAACACTTTGACGAATGTCCTTGCGGACGCCTCTGTTGGAAATTACTTTCCCTTGGTCCGCGTCCCGCCTGTGCTCTTAAAGGATTCTGCTCAATATCTGGACCTGGCCGCCGGCGTGTCCTCGCAGTTTGAATTCACAGCGCTATAGGGTTCGGATGACCTCTTTAAACTCACATTAAGACATCGGCATTGCTTAATTATGATAAATAATAGCAATTAGTGAGAGCTGCGGCGTTTTAATTTAAAGAAATGTGCGTGCGTGGATGTGAATGTGATGTTCACCAGAGCCGGCGCCACAGCGAGTATTGACGCTCACAGCCACAGCGAGACAGACGTTCGTCAATAAGACGTTTTTTTCCCCTCCTCTCTGCCGCCGGTGGTCCGGCTGACAGCAACCGATGGGCATCCATTATATCGACGGCCACCTTGATTCCGATTGGACATCGTCGTTGCTCACACGGCCCTGACAATGACCAATCGAAAGCTGAGATACAGTCGGGTTGGGGGGGGGGGGCGGGGGGTGTCCGATACGGTTCAAGGGGAAAGCTGAATAATTGGGTTTCTTAATTGTTAATGGACTGGAGTTGCCGATTCTGCTCGCCATCTTTTCCCGCTCGTTTTCTTTCGCCCCCGGGAACCTCCTGGCCTCGCCACTATCTTCGTGACGCACGGGACCGCAGGTGTGTGTGTGTGGTTTCATACGCTGATGTCCATATTTTAGCAGCTATCGCATTCAGAGGATGCAACTTGGAGTGTGAAGCAACCTACTGCGGTATGTTTCTTGTCTTGGATGGTGCGGTCAAGCCTTATGCTTCGGTAATATGATGTTTTTTTTTTGTTAACCTGGTTCAACCCATCTTAAGCATGTTGACTTGGACGTTTTTTTACTTGAAAACTGAGAGCAAACGCTTCACACCCACCCAGGCAAATACCAGACGACTTTTCGTTTTCTTCATTCCCAATTTGTGCATCCATCTCCACGTCTAGGAGTGATCTGCCGGCGGCTGTGAGAATGCCTTCATTTGATCTGCGCTGCGCTGCGAGTTCATTTACTACGTCTCCCGACTCAAAAGCTGGAGAATCCTTAATATCTCGTGATAAATCAAACAATATTGATTCGTTCCAATATATTTCGTGGATTCCCGCATCTTTCTTGAATATTTGGTTCCGGTGTGAAAACTCTGAAAATCTGAAAACAATATTGAATAAAGTGAGTGCAGAGCATGTTTGTGTGGTGTGTATGTAGATTCGGTGATCCTGAAGGTATTGTAAGCAACATTGGATAAATAGAGAGAGAGAGAGAGAGAGAGAGAGAGAGAGAGAAGAGAGAGGAGAGAGAGATGGGTAGAAGAGAGAGCAAGAGATGGGTAGAAGAGAGAGAGAGGGATGTGAAGAACAGAGAGAGAGAGAGAGAGAGAGAGAGAGAGGGAGAGAGAGAGAGAGAGAGAGAAGAGAGAAGGGTAGAAGAGAGAGAGAGGGATGTGTAGAACAGAGAGAGAGAGAGAGAGAGATGTGTAGACAGAGAGAGAGAGAGAGAGAGAGAGAGAGAGAGAGAGAGAGAGAGAGAGAGAGAGAGAGAGAGAGAGGAGAGAGAAGAGAGAGAGAGAGAGAGAGAGAGAGAGAGAGAGAGAGAGAGAGAGAGAGAGAGAGAGAGAGAGAGAGGGAAGAGAGAGAGAGAGAGAGAGAGAGAGAGAGAGAGAGAGAGAGAGAGAGAGAAGAGAGAGAGAGAGAGAGAGAGAGAGAGAGAGAGAGAGAGAGAGAGAGAGAGAGAGAGAGAGAGAGAGAGAGAGATCTATATGTAGATTAGGTGACACTGACTGGTATTGTAAGCAATGTTGGATAACTGCACGTTTTGGGCTCGGCTTGTTCCTTCCACTTACACAACTTTCGGCTTTAGATTCATTTCTCTGTACTTTTTAATAAAAACATTGATCTGCCCTTTGAGTTTTTATTTCTAAATGTATTCTTTGTGCAGCTCCCAACTAAATGTGGAACGACACCGCAACGAGCAGGCCTCGCCTTCAAAGGTTAAAGATATTCATATCCAAAGGTGCAATATTTGCCCCGTGCAACACATCTTTCATTGAATAATCACACACATTCCTACTCTCTCTCTCTCTCTCTCTCTCTCTCTCTTTACTCACCTCCATACCCTCTCGACCCTACACATGTCTGCAATGTGTGAACAGAGAGAGAGAGAGACAGAGAGAAGGGAGAAGAGAGAGAGAGAGAGAGAGAGAGAGAGAGAGAGGGAGAGAGGGAGAGAGAGAGAGGAGAGAGAGAGAGAGAGGAGAGAGATGAGAGAGGGAGAGAGAGAGAGAGAGAGAGAGAGAGAGGGATGGGTAGAACAGAGAGAGAGAGAGAGAGAGAGAGAGAGAGAGAGAGAGAGAGAGAGAGAGAGAGAGAGAGAGAGAGAGACAGAGAGAGAGAGAGAGAGAGAGAGAGAGAGAGAGAGAGAGAGAGAGAGGGATGGGTAGAACAGCGAGAGAGAGAGAGGCACACCCACGTCTGCATCTATCCATCATCGGTGTTGTGGTTGTGTAGCCGCGCTCCGCTAACCCCGCTAGCTCCGCTAACCCACCCAACCCCTCACTCACCCCATCACTCACCCCCTCACTCACCCCATCACTCACCCCCTCACCCACTCACCCCCTCACTCACCCACCTGACCTGAGTGTATATTCTGTATACTGTATGTATGTAGCTGCCTACTGCCTGAACCTCTGCTACGGATGCACCAACTGCAGCGCCGTGAGATCACACACACACACACACTCACACACACACACACACACACACACACACACACACACACACACACACACACACACACACACACACACACACACACACACACACACACACACACACACACACACACACACACACACACACACATCCACACACACACACACACACACACACACACACACACACCACCTCACAGACCACACACACACAACCAAACCAACAAACACCACACCCACACACACACCAACACACACAACACACACACAACACACACACACACTCACACACACACACACAACAGCACACACACAACACACACACACAAACAACAACACACACACACACACACACAACAACACACACACAACCGCTTTCATCCTTTTCTCTTGTCCCAGCACTGGCCTGTTATGCGTTTTCCTCTCCCCTCCTCCCTCCCTCCCTCCTCCCTCCCTCTTTCCCCCTCTCCCCCCTCCTCCTCCTCCTCCCTCTCCTCCTCCTCTCTCCCTCCCTCCCCCTTCTCCTCTTCCCTCTCCTCTTCCTCCTCTCTCCTCCCTCTCCTCCCCCCTCCCTCTCCCTCCTCCTCCCTCTCCCTCTCTCCCCTCCCTCTCTCCCTCCCTCTCCTCTCTCCCTCCCTCTCCTCTCCTCCCTCTCCTTCCTCCTCTCTCTTCCCTCCCTCCCTCTCCCTCCCTCTTCTCTCCCTCTCTCCCTCCCTCCCTCCCTCTCTCTCCCTCCTCCCTCTCCCCTCTCCCTCCCTCAGGCTGTCTCTCTCTCCCTCTCTCTCTCCCTCTCTCTCTCCCTCTCTCTCTCTCCCTCCTCTCTCTCTCTCTCTCTCCCTCCTGCCTGTGCTGTAGCCGGTGGTTGGCGGTGTGATTACAGAGTTAGTCGAGCGAGGTCGTGACCACGCCGGATAATAACCACGACGACGCCGACTCTCCGCTGAACTCTCTCCTTCTCTTTAATTTCCGCGGCGGTGGACGTCGACGCCTCGCCGGGGTCGCCCGACGCCACCGCGAGAACCTCGCTCCGTGTCGGAAATGAACGCGGATTACGATTACTTGTGCGTGCGAGCGAGAAAACAAACTTCATTCTTGCGCCGTTGAAGAAATATCCCGTTCTACTTTGTATTCCCATTACGTTCTGTATATAATACATCCGACTCCCAACAGAGAGGAGGTGCCGGGTTCGATTCCCAGTGTCCGCCAAACCTACCTGGAGGAATCCTTGAGCAAAGGCCCCCTAACGTATAGCTGCTCCTTAATGACTTAAAGGGGACCAATTACACCACCAGGTGTGAGGGTGATTAGCCATTGCAAGCCGTTTCACAATTGCCATGTGACCACCGTCTAGTGACATCACAAGTGGGAATGTCCACCTCGACGTACGCTGACTAGATCAGTTCACCTGTCGGTTCAGTACAGTCCACTGGGTAGGCTGGTTGACTGATCTAGTCATCATACATCGAGGTGGACGTTCCCACTTGTGATGTCACTAGACGGTAGAAATAAAATGTAACACCTTGAGGCATAATATGTCCCCTTTAATGTTCATCTGGATTCTCTTTTAGTCGCCTCACTTAAAAGCATAAAATATAACGAAATAGGAAGTCATCATTCATCTCAGCGTTCTCCTCCATTCTGTGGTCGTGTCCTCGATAAAATATCATATTTTGGATTGGGGTGAATTAAGTTCTCAGGACGACCTGTCTCACCCTGATATGACTTCTATCCCTGAGTCTTGACCGGATCTCCACACTCAGGTGCCCTGGGGTCCTCCAGGTAAATATCTCCCTCTTCATCTTCGTAAAAGACGAGATATTTCCGTCCTCTGGTGCCCGCTGGCGCTTTACCTTCTTGTCGTCCTTCTACACGCCCTCCCGTCTGTCCTTGACCCACAAAGGGGAAGAACTTAACTGACTACAGACTGCTGCTAGCACTGGTATGCAGATGGCGCTATGCTATCGAGATGGTGCTAAGCTACAGCATGCTATCTAGTAAATGATAAACGGATCGCATTTATATATCGCCCTTTTATCCAAAGCGCTTCACAGTATTGCCTCACATTCACCCATTCATACACCGACGGCGGTGTCAACCATGCAAGGTAACAACCAACACGTCAGGAGCAGGTAGGGTTAGGTGGTAGGGACACCGGAGCCCGGGTCATGCACCAGCAAA
>PIJE02002400.1:37500-39916 GCA_002895965.2 Coryphaenoides rupestris | reverse complement strand
GTTCCTCCATCACCAATACCACCACCACCACCACCGGCACCACCACCACCACCACCTACCACCACCACCGCCCGAGGTGACAGGAGACGTGAGGCCTGACGTGACACCGGGGGTCAAATCTCTTCCCGGGGAAATCCGAGCGGAGATCAAAACGGAGGACGGGGTCAGGGAGGACTCGCAAAAAAAACCAGATGTGTTCCGCTTTCATGCTCGGCGCACAACAGCCGCGAGGCCCATGGGCTGGGGGGTGGAGGTGGAGGTGGAGGTGGAGGTGGAGGTGGATATGGAGCAGGAGGTGGAGGTGGAGGTGGGTAGCGTCGGGTTGTTGTTGTTGTTGTTGTTGGTGCTGCACTACAAATCAAAGTGAATAAATATGCAGCTCAGAAATGCTCATCCTTAACGAGGTGTCGGAAGCTCCCCCGCCGAACGCAACGCTCTCGTGGACTCGGCTTAATTAATCTTCTGTAAGAGCGGCTTTCTGGGAAATATCTGGGATTTACTGCCAGGTGATGCGTCGCAGTTGCAGGGGAAGCTGCTCCTCGTCTGCGACAGGACGCATAATTACAGTCGTGTGTGAGGCACGGTGGACATACATACATACATACATACATACATACATACATACATACATACATACATACATACATACATACATAAATACATACATACATACATACATACATACATACATACATACATACTGTACATACATGCAGTACATGTTTGGTTTTGCCGCACTGTTGGCGGCGCTTTCGCTGCCCGAGTCAAGCGTGAACACACCTTAGAAAGGTGAAAGCCATTGCGGATGAATTACTGTGCATCCAGTTGGGGTTGGTGGGGAAAAGCCAACACGCTGAAGCAGTACCTGGTATCATACTGGTATCATACTAGTATCGTACTCGTATCGTACCTTAGCCACGGAGATAAGCAACAAGGGTGAAGCAGAGCAGCTCCTTGCAAGATAAAAGCTCATCATCTAGTTTTAATGGAGACGATGGGCAATTTTCTGCCTTCATATGAGCCTCCGACAAGTCACAGGGTTGATTGTTTGCGTACAACGTCATGTTGTTCAGACAAACCATGAGGAGACGAGAGGCCTGTGAAGTTAGTTGTATTTGTACCGCCCTTAATCACAGTTAAAGTGTCAAAGGCCGACATAATAGCCTGTATACTGTATTTATGACACCCGCTAACCCTCGCACCCCAAAAGGGCAAAGAAAATACTCCCTTAAATATGAAAGAAAAACCACAATAAACGCAGAGACGGCGTTGCGGTTATATGAGGCGGGGTGGGCAGGGAGCATGTAGGAAACTTCTAATCGAGGACCTATTGGCAGCGGGGGGAGGAAAGCGCTGGCGAACGCCTTGATTTAGCTGTGTGTCTCCTCGGAGCCAAATGAGAGAATAAAGAGATTGGATTTAAATTTGAGTCAGCTTCCCCTGATTACAGGTGGCAGACTGTTGCACGGATAAGCAAAAAACGCTCCAGAAGTTTCCCGATGATTTGTGTTTTACACTTTATTATGGCCATGACGGAGTAAAAGCAAACCTGGACCTGTTGTATGTCCCCTTGAGTTGTGGCCGTGCGGCAGGAGCCGGTGCCACACTGAGCCACACTGTGTATGAAGCTGTTTTGGTCACGTTAGAATGACTTCCTCGCACACACAGAACCCGTTATTTACATTTATTTCCGGGCGTCTGGTCCCCGGCGTAAGTGATGCTGACAGGCCTCTGCGCACGGCGCCCAGCGTGAACCCAGTTTTCGGTCTTCTGCGGTCTGTTTTTTCGAGGAGGAAAGCTCCGACGTTCTGACACTGTGTCTTACTTACCAGACCCAAACTGTCAGATTGGTTGCCGCCCGCCTGCCTGCCTACCGTACAGCGGGCGGCGGAGTGAGTTATCTCCTCCGCCGCCTGTTGCCCCGGCGCAGACACAGACATGGACGATAAATCGCAAGACATACCATAAAGACATCATTTATTGCGCGCCGTAGAGAGAGCGCTGTCCTCGTCCGCACTCGCACTCGCCTTCACCGCCGTCTCTAAGCATCGCCGTGAAATTGTACGTGTACGTAAGGTTACTCCGTGATGACCCGCGGTTTAAGGATTTAAGAAATTCCGATGACTTGGCTTCATGAACTGATTCATGAAGCCTTTCACACGGTAACTGCATCTGAAGAGCAATGGTCAAATAAAAAAAACATTACGTTGTCAGGTCAGAGTCATTGACTGCTTGGTAAGAATGTTAAAAACACAAAAAAGAACACAGGCATTGCACATATAAAAGCCATTGTTTGATCCAAGTAGTTTTGATTAAATGTTTTAAAATATCAATGGAATATCATATCGTAGGAAAGATTTAATTTTACTTTTGTTCTCCCTTTTAAAAAATAATTGTTAGTGAATTTTTTAGTGCC
>PIJE02002400.1:0-30000 GCA_002895965.2 Coryphaenoides rupestris | reverse complement strand
TCCGAACGTGTTTGTGTGAATCTGACGGCGCGCGCGGTTTCGCTTTTTCCCTCAGCGCGTCTTTATTATTTTATTTTTATGATTATTATTTCCGATTTGAGTTCGTGGAGTTTTATTGGGGTCGTGAATTTGACGACGGTGGACTCGTGATGTGTGTGTGTGTGTGTGTGTGTGTGTGTGTGTTTGTACGGTCCGCTCGTGTCCGTGTGTATCTGCGTCTATGATGAGTGTGTGTATGAGTTTGAAAGAGACAGATATACAGACGTCAAGATGAGAGGAAGAGATCGTCCCGGGAGAGAACCGGATTGTCTGCAGGATAAAGTGCCGCCCAAAGGTTCTGGGTTCGATCCCCGGGGTGTCTGCCGCCTCACCGATACGCACCCTTTGTGAAAGATGCCTCACCGTGGGTCGGCTCTTCAATGGATCTGACTCGACGTTGACCTAAAACTGCTTTGGTCTCCGAAAAAACATCTCGTCCATCCCTCCAGATGAACTCTGTTGCCTAGACAACCGATGACGGGTCGTGCCTACAAACGAATGAATTCATAAGAATGAATTCTTCTTCTTCACCCGGCATCTTGTGAGCAACGTCCACAAGACGGAACGTTCCTTTCGCGTTTCACTGTCCGTCGTCTGACCCAGGAGACGACACGGTCCGGCTGGGAGCTGTCTTCACACACACATCCCCTACACACACACACACACACACTCTACACACACACACACACACACACTCTACACACACACACACCACATCCCCTACACACACACACTCTACACACACACACACACACACACACATCCTCTACACACACATCCTCTACACACACACATCCCCTACACACACACACACACATATCCTCTACCCACACATCCTTTACACACACACACACATCATCTACACACACACACACACACATCCTCTACACACACAACACACACACACATCCTCTACACACACACACACACATTCTCTCGCTCCACCACCCTCTCTCTCTCTCATGCCTTCTCTTTTCTCTCCTTCTGCTTTCCTACAGACAACCTCCAAATGTGCTTCCCCGATAAACACACACACACACTTACAGACACACACACACACACACACAGACACACACACACACACCACAACACACACACAGACAAAGACAGACAGACACCACACACACGAAGCTGTGGCAGTTCCGGTACCGGTGAGGTCACTGTTAACCTTGACAGGGACAATCTCAACACCATTCTAAAAGACGGTATAACAAAAGTGTTCTATTCAATAAAGGACGAGGATTGGGAGGTTGAGGACTAAAACTACACTACAGATTCTCTCTCCCCGAATCAGGGGCAGCCTCCAATGAGGAGTTAGTCTCCAACTGGGAGTTAGTGTCCCTAACTCGGGTTCGTCGTCTCTAACTGGGGGTTAGTCTCCAACTGGGAATTAGTCTCTAACTGGGAGTTCGTCTCCAACTGGGGGTTCGTCTCTAACTGGGGGTTAGTCTCCAACAGGGAGCTAGTCTCCAACTGCAGTTAGTCTCCAACTGGAGCTAGTCTCCAACTGGGGGTTCGTCTCTAACTGGGGGTTAGTCTCCAACAGGGCAGCCTCCAACTGGGAGTTAGTCTCCAACTGGGAGTTAGTGTCTAACTCGGAGTTCGTCTCCAACTGGAGTTAGTCTCTAACTGGGAGTTCGTCTCCAACTGGGGGTTAGTCTCCAACTGGGAGTTAGTCTCCAACAGGGAGCTAGTCTCCAACTGGTGGTTCGTCTCTAACTGGGGGTTAGTCTCCAACTGGGAATTAGTGTCTAACTCGGAGTTCGTCTCCAACTGGGAGTTCGTCTCTCACTGGGAGTTAGTCTCCAATGGAGAGCTAGTCTCCAACTGGGAGTTAGTCTCTCACTGGGAGTTAGTCTCCAACTGCAGGTCAGTCTCTGTGGGCCTGAGGACACAGGACAGGTGATGGGTGGATAGTGAACAGCAGTAGCTCCTGGTCTTTTAACACGTTCTTCTTATAATTCCTGTTATTTTCTTCTTCTACTGATGAAATAAATCATCCAACAGGATGCGACGGTCGCTCGGTGGCTCTGCGGTGTTCGTGGTGTGCATCCTCCTCCTCTCCTCCTCTGAGGCTGGAGGAGGAGGAGGATGAGGAGGAGGATGAGGAGGGAGGTTGTCTGCGGAGGGCGGGGCTTGCAGGTGAGCATCGATCAACGGTGACCTCCCTCGGCTTGTGACGCTGTCCTCGCCGCTGAAGTCTCCGTCTCCCCAGCCAACGTGCATGGCCTTCGCTGGCCGGTCACTCCACAACACAAAGACACACACACACACACACACACACACACGCACACACACACACACACACACACACACACACACACACACACACACACACACACACACACACACACCTCACACACACACACACACACACACACACACACACACACACACACACACACACAACACACACACACCACACACACACACACACACACACTCTTCCAGATGATGGGTTTCAGGGGGAGTGGCGGATGGGAGCATTTTACAAAACAAGACAATCTCTAGTTATGTTCCTTAAAGAAGTGCTGAGGCAGAGAGAAGAGAGGGAGAGGGGGGGGGGTGAGTTAGGGTAGACGTAGTGCAGGAGAGAGAGAGGAGAGAGAGAGAGAGAGAGAGTGAGAGAGCGAGAGAGAGAGAGAGAGAGGGAGAGAGAGAGAGAGAGAGAGAGAGAGAGAGAGAGGGAGAGGCATGCTGAACGAGACAAGGTCAGGAATGACAAGATGAGTGATTGGAGGGGAACGCTTCAAAGCAGAAGATGTGGGAATCACTGCTGTCTCTGTCTGTCTGTCTCTATAGCCTGCAGACAGACAGACAGACAGACAGACAGATAGACAGACAGAGCAGACAGCAAGCAGACAGACAGGTAGGAGGCAGGCAGACAGCAGACAGAGACACAACAGACAGACAGGATAGAGGCAGGCAGACAGACAGAGACACACGACAGAGACAAAAGCAGGCAGACAGAAGGCAGAAGACCACAGACAGACAGGTATAGAGGCAGGCAGCAGACAGACAGTTATAGAGCAGGTAGGCAACAGACAGAGACACACAGACAGAAGACAGGGCAGACAGCAGGCAGCAGACAGAGACACACCAGACAGAGGACAGGTATAGAGGCAGGCAGACAAGACAGACAGACAGAGACACGACAGACAGAGAGACAGAGACAGGTATAGAGGCAGGCAGACACGAGACAGACAACAGAGACACACAGACAGAGACAGAGACAGGTATCAAGAGGCAGGACAGGTAGAGCAGACAGCAGACAGACAGACAGAGACAGACAAAGAGACACGAGACAGGTATGAGGCAGGCGAGAGACACAGACGAAGACACACAGACAGATAACAGGTATAAGACGCAGGCAGACAGACAGAGACACACAGACAGAGACACACAGACAGAGACAGGTATAGAGGCAGGCAGGCAGGCAGACAGACAGAGACACACAGACAGAGAGACAGAGACAGGTATAGAGGCAGGCAGGCAGACAGACAGACAGACACACAGACACACAGACAGAAGGGCAGACTAACCACAGAGTGTCAAGTTTCGAGCATTTCCATTAAAAAGATGTAAAAAAAAAAAAAAAAAAAAAATAAAAAGGAATCCTCAGGAAACAGAGCGTTGTATCCGTGGAGCCGTCCGCCGCCTGTAATCATGGAAGCTGAGTCAGGCGAAATATTCAAATCCAGACGTAAAACAGACGTCTTGACTCAGACTTGTTATTTGGCTCCACCCCCCCCCCCCACCCCAAGGTGTCATTACAGCGAACTCAACCTGTTAGCGCTAGCCGACCGCTACCCCTGCTGCCGTTCGGTACAAGATTAGAGGTTTCCGACTCGTTCCCCGTCCACCCCGCCCCCATATAAACCACAGCGACGCCGTCTCTGCTTCGAGTCGAGCGCGTTGCTGACTATGATCACGACGACTGGACACCTGGCCACCTGAAGGCTACTGGCTCGCTCGCCGGGCACTTATCCTTGTGGAGAATGCTCGTTTTAAAAATGTTTTCAATTGAAACTTAGTGTTTTCGTCTGTAATAATACACGTCGAAGGCACGTCCATTATTATGGCGACCGTCGCACTCCTAACCTGCGTTCCTTCTCAAAGTTTCCTCCTTGTTAATTACGGGGGTCGTTTCTTGACCTCAGCGGGGGGGGCTATAGGGCTACGGCTAAGTGGGTGTCATAGTCATTATGGCCTGCAGAGATTCTCAGGGACGTCCACCCATCCAATGTAAGAGAAGCTAATGCTGACAATAACACAAACAGAAGACACCCACGAGCAGGGCTAACACACCAGGCGCGTGTTTTTCTGCCCACCGATGGGTTAAAGCAAGACGTTTTTCGTCACGCTTGCCAAAAAACACAGCAAATCGAGTCATTTGCTCTCGACCCACAAAAGCCGGTGGGTTCTCGGGATCGGAGTGGTTTTTATTGACCATGCGGTCGGTGTCGGAGCGGTGTGGGTGTTTTAGCTGAAAGCCAGCGGGAGAGCCGCCCGGTTTCCCCCGTCAGACGGCCGTCGGGCCAGCATCTCCTCCTGAGAGGACGGGAACAACCGTTTAGCGATAGCGGGAGAGGTCTCCTCTTTACGTCTGCTGCCGCTAATGCTGCTAATGCTGCTAATGCTACGCTTATGCTTACCTGAGGCACTCAGGTGCCACCAAACAACCAAACAACCAAACAACCAAAAACACCACAGAGGGAGGAGATAACGGAGACATAAATTGGCTTTGTACCCAAACACAGACGTTTTTTTTGGACTTGGACGACACCCATTGTGTCCAAGCTTTCAACACACGGTAAAATGTTTAGCATTCGCTTTGATAATGTTTCCGGTGTGAACGTTGAAAATGTTGAAATGATAAGTTCTGCACGGAAAACAACTCAAAAAGATGTTTTCCTTTTCGCTGAAACACTGAGTTTACAATGCCGCTGGCCAAGGTCAGCCACTTGAAAAGTAAAAATACCCGGCCTGTCGCCCATCAATAGCACTTTGGAAACACTCACACAGAATGCGTACGCTCTGTTCCACATTCATGCCTTACATGGCAGGCGAACGCTTTTATTTTCGGTCCGGGATTAACTTACAATCATGGTTAGGAGACATCATAGTTGGTCCGCACACTCGTGCACTGTTTATACAGACACACACACATACATACATACTGTACATACTATACATACAACAAACAATCACTCGTGAACCTATAGATCGTTGTGTACGGAGGAGATTCCAGTCATTCTGATTCTTCCAATTGGACATCAGATCTAGAATCACGACATGAAAGCGCCAAATCTGACAAACATCACATTTCCGGTGCTCGAGTATATTCTGGTTGTTCATACTGGTCAAGAAGATATAATCTGGTTTACCGTTTGCCATTTCCACTTCCACTGAAACCAGAGACCCCGGAAAAAACGCTCCCAGAGACAGGACCTCGAACCGTTAACGAGCGAAAATCACAACCAAACCCAAACCCACGGTAGGTAGGCTACAAGCTCGACTAAAGCCAATCTATCTTGGTCTGCCGTGTTCTTACAGAGGAGACTACTGCTTCATACACACGTGTTCTGCAACATCAACTGTGATTTCTGTGAATTCTGTGAATTTTGTGATTCTCTGAGAAAGAACACATCAAGGTTGGCCCACTGAGGTCATTGAGATCAGAGATTTCCGTTCTCCGTTCATGAGGAAATATGTCAGTGATCCCAGCTTCTTCCTGGAGACTCTCGCAGGTCGGGAACAACCTCTCACAACCGAGACTCACAACACGAGTCCGAAGCAATAAATATGAGACGTGATGGTTCGTCCTCCGTTAGATTCTTGTCATAATCGGACCGACGGTAGAGCGGCGTGGACGAGGAGGAAGCCGTTTTTCTTCCTCCTCGTGCTGAAATTTCCCCATTTCAAGGATATTCAAGGACGTCGATTGAACCGCGGGAGTTGGATTTACCGTCAACTTAATGATCCGTCAGCCGCGCCCACCCCCCCAAAAAAAACCCCTGTAGGAAATGGGATCTTTTGTAGCTCCGGTTGCCCCTGTTCACCCATCAAGTCCGCACCCCGGCAGTCAAACGCACAGCCGTAAACTTTTATATCGTTCGATTACTGAGAAAGAGAGGCTTTCAGTCAACTCAATTTACAATTCATTAAGTCTGTCACCAGCGCCTTGCTCGCAATAAATCACCTGCGCAGAACTCCTGGGTTCGCACGGGACGACGAACTTTTGCGACGTTTCTCTTCGGTCGCCGTTTTTTTTTCTTTCCCCCGGTATCCCTAACCTTGTTTTTTCCGTGGCGAGGTCGCTTGTAAACGCCGTGACCCGCGGCGAGGGAAGCGGCGGCGTGGCGGCAAACATCGCGGAAAGTTTTCCAGGCCGGAGGAAGGAATAAGGTTAGCCCGCTAACCGCTGAAGGATGTGTTGGTTGGGTAACAATCACACGACCCAGTGGCTCGCGGTTCCTGTAAACGGAGGTCAGGTAATTGCGCTGCGGCATTGATCTATGTGCGGGGTCAACGGGAACAGGAACGGGAACGGCTGAAATCGTCGCCTTACTGAATGTGAACGCCATTTCTGTAACCCTGTTTCTGGTGTATAATATATCTATATAACATATAACTACAAAGAGAAAAGATAGCCTCGGCCCCTAGAGGAATTGAATCTTCACGTGTGTTCTTACTGCTGTTATCACAGAGTTTTATAATTGTCAATCTCATACACCGACGGTGGTGTCAACCATGCAAGGTAACAACCAACACGTCAGGAGCAGGTAGGGTTAGGTGGTGTCTTGCTCAGGGACACCTCCACACTTAGCTAGGAGGAGCAGGTAGGGTTAGGTGGTGTCTTGCTCAGGGACACCTCCACACTTAGCTAGGAGGAGCAGGTAGGGTTAGGTGGTGTCTTGCTCAGGGGACACCTCCACACTTAGCTAGGAGGAGCAGGTAGGGTTAGGTGGTGTCTTGCTCAGGGACACCTCCACACTTAGCTAGGAGGCGGAGGAGCCCGGGGATCGAACCAGCAACCTTCCTGTTGCCAACCACTCTTATTACCTCCTGAGCTACTGCAGCTAATTGTTGTTAATCTTGTGAGTTGTGTTGCTCGGTGCGGAAGAAAACTGACACTCGTACTGTGGGGGTTTGAACTGCCAACTCCGTGGATTGGACTGTTGCTTCTATGCGCTAAGCCAGACGACAGAACGCCATTTTAAACTCGGCAGCGGTCGTAACCGTCGTCCAGGTTTTCCCCCGGGAAGGCAGCTGTCACTCTGCCGCCTGTCCCACCGATGTCTTCCGCAGGTTGTCTGTTGGCTTGATCGGCGACCCAGCGGTTTATAGCGTTTGCGCTGAACGCCGGTAAGTCTTCCATCATGTGTTCCCATCATGGACCCGAAGAGAGGCTAAGAGGCTCAGCGTCTGGTGTTCCTGGAAGCTAATACTACACACGGATGAGGCATTACGTGTTGTTATGCGACCAGCAAACGTCCCTGGAGACTCATCAACCATCTGACCGAAATCAAAGGCGGTCGTCGAAAGGATTGTATTTGTCTCACTATTATTGACAGTGTACAGTCGTAGTGTTTTGTATGTACTCTTCACATTTCAAGTCAATAAAAACAACGTGCAACATCATTGAGCTGAGCCCGGCAGTGTGCTTCCTTTGTCGTTCATCCAGGATCGTCGTTCTTTCCTCGTACTTATACTTCTGCAATCACTCATTACCGTGTAAATACCTCAAATATGCATTTAGCTCATTCTGTTCACGCGGTTGTGTTCACACAGTGATTGGATTGGAGCGGTTCTGCTGTCTGTGTGTTGCAGCTCTGCAGAACGTTTCCCGTCCTCCTCCTCCTCCTCCTCCTCTTCCTCCTCCTCCACCTCCTGCCTCGAAGCAGATTACGACCACAACACACACACACACACACACACACAACACACACACACACACACAGTGGAGCGCACGACGTCGCCATCCATCTTGTGCGCCACGCTGGAGCTGATTGATTGACGGTTCCCATTAAAAGGCGGCGTCATGAAACTTAGTTAGTGCGTCGCGACAATGAAACGTAATGAGATCCCGTGTTTCATTTGAATATATATATATATATATATATATATATATATATATATCGCAGCCCTTTTACGCAGCCTAGCAGCCCTG
Organism: Coryphaenoides rupestris; assembly: GCA_002895965.2. Classification (NCBI taxonomy): domain Eukaryota; kingdom Metazoa; phylum Chordata; class Actinopteri; order Gadiformes; family Macrouridae; genus Coryphaenoides; species Coryphaenoides rupestris. The sequence continues at coordinate 21,788 of PIJE02002400.1, read as the reverse complement.
ATCCCCCCGTAAAATATCTCGTCATGTCCCGGCGGTACACGGGTCCCGGTGATAAGGCGGTCTCAATCAACGCCAGACCAATTGGCCATTAACCCCTGTCACGCCTCTGATGTGTTTATCCATTTCGGCGACTACCGCGACGCTCCGGGGAACTCATCCGTCAAGCGGCCTTCGCCCTCGCATCCCCCCCCCCCCCCCCCCGCCCCCACCGCCGCCTCAGTGAAACAAGTGACAAATTATGCAACATCTAATCGATATGATAAGCGATCAATGAGGAATCGTCCGCATGCTACAAATTGAGGGAGCGACCGACGAGAGAGAGAGTGAGGAGAGAGAGAGAGAAGAGTGGGAGTGAGTGAGAGTGAGAGAGAGAGAGAGAGAGAGAGAGGGAGGAGAGAGAGTGAGAGAGAGAGGGAGAGAGAGTGAGAGTGGAGAGTGAGAGAGAGAGAGTGAGAAAGAGAGAGGAGAGAGTGAGAGAGAGGGAGTGAGAGAGAGTGAGAGAGAGGGAGAGAGAGAAGTGAGAGAGAGAGGGGAGAAGAGAGAGAGAGAGAGTAAGAGTGAGAGAGAGAGAGAGAGTGAGAGAGAGGGAGTGAGGAGAGAGAGAGTGAGAGAGAGGGATGAGAGAGAGGGATGGACAATTGTCATGGAGGCTATCTTTAAGTGACTGTTTAATCATTAAACAATAAGCAGCTGCCTCCATGACATCTATTGTTTAAATAAATCTTATTTTTATGTTGATCTCTTTATCACTTCTACTGTCATGAAGTTTCTGCTGTGACACCCACATTTCCCATCGGGGATTATTAATAAAATACTATAATAAGATAATAAAGTATTATATATATATATATATATATATATATATATATACAGTATATGACTCAGGCTGAGTCTGAGTGTCTTCTTTTGAGTCTCTTCTGAAAACGCACTTTTATCGGAAAGCTTGTCCTGATTTGATTTGAGTTGACAGTTTATTTTATTTTTGTTTTCATTTCTTGTTCATGATTTGAATTTCAATTATCGTCTCCCCAATTTATTTTCCTTCATCTCGGCCTTGGATGAAGTGCTATATCAATACAATTATTATGATGTTATTATATTATATTATATTATACAGCTTTTATCTTGGCCAGGGATTGTGACTGGGAGACGACAGAGATCGGGGTTCAAACTCACAACCTTTTGTCTCAACACGGTCCGACCGATTGGCAGCACGACTTTATTTGCCAGTGAGTCATTCGGCTCGCTGGACAATTTAGTACAGAAGAGGTCGAAGGTTAAGACTCATCAAATCGAGCCCTGAGATCCAATATGGCCGACAGATACGGAGGGTGGGGGGTTGGGGGGAACCCCCGTGTGGACAGATTGATTGATCAATACAAAGTGATTAATCGATACGAGAGCTAAGTGGCGGTGTTACGTGACAGTGATGGAACGCCACCTTCACACAGCATTCATCTTGTGTTGACTCGCGATTCGGCCGCTCGCCCACTTCCAGGGCGAGGCTCGTACCGTTGGTCGGGACAGGAGAGAGACGGCGGCGGTGTGTGTGTGTGGTGTGTGTGTGTCTGTGTGTGTGTGTGTGTGTGTCGGACTGAACTTCACGGTTCACCCGGAAGTTATATTGCGCTAGTGGACACCGTAGACCTTGTTTTTGAACCCAATGAACACATCTACTGATATCTACCTTTAAATGTAAATTATTACTGTACTGCATGCGGCACTTTACTACCACCCGCCATGGTATTGTTACTCTTCCTCAATCATCTTTTTATTGTACTTGTGCACTTACTTTAACTTATTGTTTAGAATTGTTTAGAATGTATTGTATGTTGAGAAGAATACTGCAGGAGTGAACGGGGAGTGAAGCATTCCGTTGTACTTTGCAGACATGGCAATAAAGAATCTTGAATCTTGCTATAAATCATTCAGCAGGTCTGTATGGAGGAGATGAGACCTTTTAATAATTAAATATCTCTGGCTTACAAGTTAGCCACGCCCACAATGTGACACCGTGTGTGTGTGTGTGTGTACCCGACCTCAAGGTTGGCATCACCAGCATCCGACCGTCTCGTGGTCGTCACTTTAGACACGCGGTCAATCCTGCTATCATGTCAATGATGTCGCAAAGATCATCAATAATCTTTAATCACTTTGTTCTGTCCTCATGTTCACGTCACGTTTCCATACATTCTGTGTTTGCATTTATTTCACTCATGCTGCGCATAAACATATTTATCTTTTGGTATCTTTGTGTTATTATCTCATCGTAATCTTATCGTGTTGCCAGTTCTCTTATTGCTTATTTTTTTGATATTTTGTTGATATTTTTTGGGAATTCTTAGTTTTCTTTTTGAATTTCTTCTTTGTTATTCCTCTCTGTTTAATGTTCAATGTTCGGCACCACATGCACAAAAGCACATTCCTTGTTTGCTCAAACTAAGGCAATAAAGCTATAAATCAGATTCAGATTCAGACCCTGATTGTGATCTCATGAATGCAGACACGGAAGACGAAGGGCTCACGAGTTTCATTCTCAGTACCAGTTTTGTTTTTATTATGAGTGCACACAATAAGCAAAGAAAAGCTCAAATCAGTTGGCTTCCGGCAGAGGGGAACCCCCTCCGGCTCCCCGCCGACAACGAGAGGGACTCGACTCAAGCCCCTCCCCATCTCAGCAGCCACGCCCCCCCCCCCCCACCCCCCTCAGCCCCGCCCCCAAAGGCCGACGGCGAACCGACAGCCCGGGACGAACATTATTGCAAAGGGTCACTTGTCGTCAAACTCATCGGCAAACAATAATGAAACGAAACGAAATAAAAGAAAAATGAAACGTGTGGTTACATAAAACATGGATCATTCCAACCTTTGTCTTTTAAAGAGCCAGAGTTACACTTTTTATATGCAAAAACACACACGCGCGCACACACACACACACACACACACACACACACACAACACATCAAAAAAATGTAAAAACATGAAACATTTCAAAATATGTGACCCATGAGAACTAAAAAATAAAATATATATACGTGTAAATAAGTGAATCAATCCTCTCGCTACGCTAAGATTTTTACAAATTGCGGAACACGAATCAACTGTTTTTTTTTTGCATTTATTTATTTCACAATTAAAGAAATTTGAGGTTGTATCAAAAACTTTGTAAAAAAAATTAGATTGTATTTTTCAGTGTGTTTTGCCCCTGCTCGCTCTGGCGTGTGTAACAACGTGTGTGTGTGTGTGTGTCTCCGTCTCCACCCCCCCCCCCCCCCCCCCCCACTGCAGCGGCGGTGGCGGTGCGGCGGGCTGAGTCCCCTGACCCTCTCGCGATGTGAATATTACGACGAACCGACCGCCTGTCGGGAGCCTTTTACTGTTCCAGTACAAGAAATAATTGATCACTTTTTCTAAAATAGACTCCCTCCCTCCGCTCCCTCCCCATCCCCGTCCGCTGTCCGCTTCGCGGTGGCATGTGCAAGTGTGGGCGTTGAGCTAGCAGGGGGGGGGGGAAGGCGGGGAACAAAAAAATTCGTACGAACAACGCAAACGATGGCGATAAAACTCGAAAAGGTCAAATCAGCTGCTACTGTGCGTGATACGTCGAGCGACGTCGTAATGCAGGGCGGCCATTGTTGTTGATATTATTATTAGTATCATCGTTGTTATTTTGTATTATTATTAATATTATTTGTGTCGACCATTAATTAAACCGCCGGGTGAGATACGCGGACATCAACCGATCACAACAAGCTTGTTGGTTGACTCGTCAGTAGGTTGTGAGGTGACATCGTGAAAATACAAAAAAAATAAATCAGTTAAATTAAAAACATTTCAACAAAAGCATCGTTTGCATCGGAGCTCCCAACCTCAGACGACGGACGTAGATCACGCACACATACGATCTAGATCCTCAACTCGAGCGGATCGGCTGGACTTCGGGAAGATGGCGGGCGAATACAAATAAAAATTATACAAACAATAAGCGAATCGGTGTCATAGAATCAACATGACGGCCGCGTACGTCTCAAAAAACGATTTGGCTTATCGGGAAAATATATACCAAGTCCTGCAGGTTAATTCTCTGAGTCTCCGCCCCCCCGGCCCCCGAATAATATTTCTTCTTTCCTCTCTTAGACCTCCCCCAAAATATACCATCTATCTATCTATCTATCTATCCGCCAGATATACAGTGTTTTTCAAACAAACTAAAATCAAAAATCATTTTATTCTGAATCCTCTCTAGTAATAATTGTATTTTTTTTTTTTAGGCTACCACTGTTATTCTCATCGTTACTCGACGGTGTGAAGAATGAGGCCAACCGATGGACAGCGAGAGTTAAAACCGTTAAAACCATACTGAGATTGAAGAAACACACGCGCGCGCACGCACACACACACACACACACACACACACACACATAAACACACACGCACACACACACACACACACAGCCCTCTCTTTGTCTGCGGGGGGGGGGGGGAGTTGAGATTCCCGGCGTTCGCGGGACGTTCTCCGACGTTTCCCCCCGACGCTCCTTATTAAAAAAAAAACGGAAACGCGTCGTCGGTGCCTGCGGTGGGCCATTGTCTGTTCGTATTCCTCAAGACAAGACGAGAAGAAAGGGGAGGGGGGGGGGGATGTGTGTGTGTGTGTGTGTGTGTGTGTGTGTGGTGTGTGTGTGTGTGTGTGTGTGTTAGGCGGAAGCAGTCTGTGCTCTGGGGGTGGGGGGGGGGGGTAACAAAGCGAAGAAAAGAGGAAACTGAGGATAACACAAAAATATAATGAAGCCAAGAGAAGAAAAAAACTCAAAAAGAAACCAATGGGGGGAAAAAATATGAAATTGGTGTGACCGGAGAGAGAGAGAGAGAGAGAGAGAGAGAGAGAGAGAGAGAGAGAGAGAGAGGCGTGCCACAGATGAGCAGTCGCTCGAACCGTAGCCACCGGTCCAGTCCGTCCGTCCGTCCGTCCGGCCGGCCCGGGAGCAGCGGCGGCAGCGAAACATAGTCACACACACAAAGTAGTTTGTCGTCTGCAGGCCGCCGTCGCTCGGACAGAACCGTAGTCTTTCCCCGGGTCGCACGCCCGGCTGGTAAAAATCCCTCCCGACCGACGTACTGTACTGTCTCCTCATATTCCACCACCTTTCCGAAGATGAGTCCCTGTTCACCGCGTGGTTTTTGTTTGTTTGTTTGTTTGTCGTCGTTGTTGTTGTTGTAGTTGTAGCACCTCTGATCATCCTCGCCCTCCCGATCTAAAAAGAAACATCCGTCAGGCAGCCATGACAGTTCCTCGGGTGTCCCGTCCCGTCCCTCGCCTCCCTCACCCCCCCCCACCCCGACTCCCCCCACTCCCGACTCCCCCACCGCCTCCCCGAGAGGAGGAGGAGAGAGGAGGAGGAGGAAGAGGAGGAGAGAGGGAGGGAGGCTCCGGGTCTGAGTCTTAGGGGGCCACGTAGGCAGGCGGGGATCTGTAGGGGGTCATGTTCTTCGGACGGGAGCCCTTGCCCTCCATGGGCGTGCTGAAGGGCGGCGGCGGCTGGTAGGGCGGCGCGTTGGGGTCCTCGTCCTGCAGCGGCGTGTACTCGCCCATCATCTCGTGGTGGTTGAGCGGCGTGGTCTCGGGGGACGCCGCGCTGGGGTAGTCGGGCGGCAGCAGCGGCGGCTTCTCGTCCTGCAGGATCAGCGGCATGCTGGAGGACGGCGGGGGCTTGGAGTCCTCCAGCTCGTCGGCGAAGATGATGGGCACGCCCTTCTTGATGAAGGTGGCCTGGTCCTCGATGGTCAGCTTGCCCATCCGCTTCTTCCGGTAGCAGATCATGGCGATGATGCCGGCGATCAGCAGGATGGCCGCCACCACCACGGCGGGGATGACCGTGTGCAGGTAGACGTCGTCGGTGCTCTGGCGGCCTATGCCCGGCGACGGGGTCACGGCCGCCGTCTCGGAGATGGCGTTCTCGCCCGGCGGGATGAAGGTGTACGCCCCGCAGCTCGAGTGGCCGCTCACCTTGACGTCCAGCGGCCTGAACTCGGGGCCCATGGCGCTCCGGAAGGTCTGCACGGGCCTCCCGTCGGCGTCGGCCAGCTTCTGGCTCATCATGGTGATCTGCTCCCGGGGACAGGGGTGCTGCGGCAGGCTGCTGTTGGTCCACTCCACCACGATGGAGCCCTTGGTGATGTTCCTCAGACTCACGGTGCTGCTGTTGCGGTCGCCCAGGGCGTACGCCAGCTTCTTCACCAGAAGGATCTTCTTGTGGATGTCCTTGGTCACCGAACGCGGCTCGCCGTCCAGCCGCACGGTGAACGTCACGGGGCTCTTGTCGTTGGCGGGCCAGCGGTTCACGCGCACCTCGATGGCGTCGATGGCGCTCAGGCCGCCCTTGTCCGCCGCCTGCATGAAGTACTCGTGCTTGCCGACGTTTTGCGCCTCCGGCAGGCCGTACAGCAGCTGGCTGGTGGTGTTGAACTGGATCCAGGAGTCGTCGCCCACCACCTCGTTGTGATTTTGTCGCAGCGTCAGCCGCAGCTTGTCGGTGGTGCCGTCCTCCTTGTCGAAGAAGGTGTCCGAGGGGATCTTCACCTCGAAGTAGGTGCCCACCAGCGCGTTGACCTGGTCGATGGGGTTCCGCAGGACGGGCTTCTCGTTGTTGGGGTCCGGCACGAAGCCTAGGACGGTGTGGTGCGGCGCGTGGGCCTCACGGTGGTGGGCGTTTGCTCCCGGGGCGCCGGCGTGGTTTTGGGCTTCTTGGGCTTCTTGGTGGGCTTCCTCGGGGGGGCCGGGGTGGCGGTGGCCTCCACGTACGTGGGCCGGGTCATGGTGGGCTGGATGACCACCGAGCTGGTGGTCTCCATCACCCTGGTGGGCTGGGGCGGCGCCACCGTGGGAGTGTGGGCGACGGAGTCCCGCACCCTGATGGTGGGTTTGCCGGGCAGGGGCACCGGGCCCCGTACGGGCGGGGCGGAGCTGTCGGTGGGCCCGGCGATGGACGGCGAGGACAGGGTGGGGACGATCCTCACCGGGGGCTCCACCACGCTGGTCGGGGGCAACGCGGTCAGCAGCGGCGTGGGCGTGTTGTTGAGGGCGCGCCTCACGCGCTTGGGCACGTGGGGCTTCTTGTTCGCGATGTGCCACCCGACCACCGGGTAGCCCAGCTTGGCGGACATGGTCCCTTCTTTAGCCGGCTTCTGGACGGCGTGGATGTTGGGGACGCTGGCCTGGTCCAGGGCGCAGCCCAGCTTCCAGGAGACCAGAGCTCCGTTCTCCACCACCTTGACGCAGGAGGGGGGGAGAAAAATGAATTAATGACTTGACAAAGCAGATTTAATGCTCTAAAAAACTCGTAATTAACTAAATTGTTTGAGTGGATTGTTCAAGCGGCAATCCAAAGCCAATTATCTACGCTTTATATATTTACTGACTCGCTCAATAGCGTTTAAAAAGTAAAAACACTAAAAGCACAACCGAAAGAACTACACTAAGCAGGATACACGAAGCACCACAGATCATTTGGTGCTAATTCGAGCTCATTTAATACAATTAGCAATAGTCTGGATCCCTGCCAATCCCATCGTCCCTGCAGCTTGATCGGTGTCGGTGTTCGGTCTTTTAATACAAACGAGGTGTCGACGGTAACCTCTAATTCATCCATCGCCACCGCCGGCCAGCATCCTCACCTTCTTGGCGTTGCCCGGCCCCGCCATGAACGCCGACATGTCGAACAGGCGGTTGTTGACCACGGGGAGGATCCTCATGCTCTGGACGTCCACGCCCGAGAAGCTGCTCATGTCCCCCAACAGCGCCACCCGCTGCTCGGAGCTCATCTTGGTCAGGTCGGCGTCCAGGATCACCGTCAGCACCGTGACCGGTTCGTCGGTGCCGCACGCAAACGGCAGGCCGTTGGCCACGCCCGCGCCGGTCACCTGGTTCAGCGCCGCCTGGCTCGGGTCCGCGTCCAGGAAGTCCTCGGGGTGCACCTCCACCGAGAAGAACTCTGTGGGTGGCGGCGGCGGCGAGGAGGAGGAGGAGGAGGAGGAGGAGGAGGTCTTGGTGTGGTTGGAGATGGACACGGAGATGTAGTAGACGCCCCTGTCCTCCTCCAGCGGAAGACCCTGTAGTGTCCGGCTGTCCGACTTCCACGTCAGCCATTTTGGTAGAGAGTCCTTGCCGGTCTCAACAATCTGAGAGAGAGAGAGAGAGAGAGAGAGAAGAGAGAGAGAGAGACATTTACTATTATTAGTTTTCAACCAAATGGTTTATGTGGGGACAGACATTTAAAGGAACTTTGTTCCCCATGGGGAAAAAGAATGACTAAAAACTGTTGTTACATATACAATAAGAAAGCAAATTTTTGCTTTGCTTTTGTTCAAAAGCTGTCTATCAAGACATAGTTTTTTTTCTCGACCAAAACCATAAATACAAAGATACAACTCTCAGGGGCAAACACAACTCGTTCAGAAGCAGTTTTGTTGTCAACAGTGTTCAACTGTAAGGACCTCGTTACATAATCCCCCGATAAAAACCCAACTGCAGCTGTACGGGAGAGAAGCGAAGCTGCTTCTGAGTACAAATATTCCAGCAATTTAAAAAAAGTACGGTTCTAATAATTGTAAACATCGCATGGTGCCTTCTTGAATTTAATTTCACACACACATACAGTATATAAATACACACACACACACACACACACACACACACACACACACACACACACACACACACACACACACACCACACACACACACACACACACACACACACACACACACACACACACACACACACACACACAATCTGCTTGTTTTGCTGGTCGGTCAGTGGGTAGCAGGTATCAAACCCACAACCTATCGCACCGCCACTGACACGACGCAGGCTGGCTTGGCGCCGGCCCTGTAGCTCACCGCGCTCCGGAAAGCCCAAACAGCAGAGCAGTCCGCACAGAACCAGGCGGTCCGATAATACGCGTTCCGCTTCCACTGCGCGCTTAATGGCGTAGTTAATAAGTCCTGGCGTGACGGCTGATGAAGAGCAGGATGTCCCCGGGCGCATCATTAAGGCGGGGAAATGTGCACGTGCACGTGTACGCACGCGCACGTGCACGCGCACACACCCACATGCACACTCCTACCATTCACACACACTATTGACAAAGCGAGGAGATATTGAACGACGATACAGATTATCTGCAATCATCCCGTGATCAATACAGTATTCTGGCGATGTCAATCTATCGCAGATTCCTTTATTTTCATTCTCTTGTTTTTCTTCTTCTTAGAATTGGCTCATTTTGCCTGCAAAGCAACGTGCGTACGAATGAACGAACGCATTAATCTGATGATAATCCATTTTCCCCGCGACGGTATTAAGATAATCGTTGAACAACGAACCGTGAGCTCATTCAGTCGTGCCGCCGTCGTAGTTTGGCATCGACGAGGGTAAAATAGATATATATAAATAAATAGACGATAAATAGATGATTCTGGCGGTTATACAGTGTGATGAATCACTGCATTGCTTTAAGGTCGGGGATATTAAGCATTAAATATTAAGTATAAGGCCGTGATTTTGATCAGTCGTACTGGTATTTTTGCATCAAGTCTGAGTCAATATCTTATATTATAGATTATATTAGAATTATGGTATACCTGGGTGGTGAGTCAGGCCCGAATCACAACCCCCCCCCACCCTCCCCAAGCCCATCCTCCATCCTCCAGAGCTGATTGGTTGATTGGTTACCCGGAGCCAATCACGTGATGAAAATGGGTGCAGTTAAGCGAGGGCAGGTTACAGGTTTTAATTTTCATCGTAGTACTTGATTAGCGGTACACCTGTCCTAACCGGTAGTACAGGCTAGACGAGAGCCGGGGGGCGGGGTTTCGAACCACAAGCTTCCCACCGTTTGGCCAGAACAACCAGGAATGGAGCTCTCTACCCCTGGGCAATTTTCGCGCGGACCCACGTGCATCCGTCTCCGTTGTAATCCTGATGGCTTCATCAACGTTGAATGAGAGTCCCCAAATCCCCCAATTAATATCAGCAGGGCCGGTGTGTGTGTGTGTGCTTGTGTGTGTGTGATTGTGTGTAGTGTGTGTGTTGCTGTGTGCGGTGTGTGTGCTCAATGTGGTGTGTGGGTCGTGTTGTGTGAGTCCGGTGTTCCCTGACCAAGGCACTTTGCAGGTTCCTTAGTTCGGGTTCCTGCAAGGCCCAGGAACGCCAGCGCACACCTAACCGCAAGGTTACCTGCCCCGGCTCTGTGGTGAGAGATACCCAGGGGACCGGCCAACACATCTGGACGCACCCAGCGATGAGGAGGGGAGGAGGGGAGGAGGGGAGAGGAGAGAGCAGCTGACGGGGGAGGAGCTGAGGGGGGGAGGAGCTGACGGGGGAGGGAGGACGACGGGGCGAGAGGAGGGAGAGGAGGAGGAGGTGGAGGAGAGGAGGAAAGGAAGGAGGATGGAGACCAGATGCTGGAAGGAAGCAGAGGAGGGAGGAGAGGATGGGGGGAGGAGAGACAAACAGAGAGAGAGAGAGAGAGAGAGAGAGAGAGAGAGAGAGAGAGAGAGAGAGAGGAGAGAGAGAGAGAGAGAGAGAGAGAGAGAGAGAGAGGAGGGTGGAGAAATTATTTTTTCTCCACCCCTCCCCAGACAGGGAAATGGAGGGATGCGGATGAAGATGCAGTCAGGAGAAAGAAAGGGAGAGAGAGAGAGAGAGAGAGAGTGAGAGAGAGAGAGAGAGAGAGAGAGAGAGAGAGAGAGAGAGAGAGAGAGAGAGAGACTCTGGGAGAGGGGAGGAGGCAGTCAGGAGATGGAGAGAGAGAGAGAGGGAGAGAGTGGTGGAGGTGGAGGAGGAGGAGGAGGAGGAGGAGGAGGAGGCGGGGAAGGGGAAGCTATTTTCTAGGAAATGGCCACGGTGATGACAAGGGCAGGGCTTAGTAAACACATTAGCATAGAGATGTAGCCGCCATTAATGTCTTTCAAAGCGAGAAGAGAGATGATGCTGAGGATTTCACCGAGAGCAGTGATGGAGGACGGGACGGGACGGGGGGGGGGGGGGGGGGGGGTGGGGGGCCGGGTTGGTAGTTGTTGTTGTTGTTGTTGTTGTTGTTGTTGTTGTTGTTGTGCTCAAAAGCACGCTGGCAGTCAATGAACGTCGAGTTCCCCCTGAAGCCCACGAGTCTCCATCCATAGGGAGCCGCTGTCACATTCACTGCGTTGAAACTGCAGGAATTTGATGAGGCGAAGTACAAATGTACAAGACGACGTACACACCGCTGCAGGTGTCGTTGGCGTATATTCAGGGGAAAAAAATACAAATACAAATCTACAAATAAGAATAAGACGGATAAAAAGGTTCCAAAATGTGCACGCACACACACACACACACACACACACACACACACACACACACACACACACACACACACACACACACACACAGACACACCCCTAATTGGTTAACAACCCGTGCACGGCAACAAAAAAAAAAAAAGTTTCCTTCTCTCGTCTCAAGTCGACGGCGACGAGGTGCGCTAGCTACCCTGACAGCGCGGCACACCTGGCATGCTAATGAGGCGCGGGGAGAAAAAAAAAAATACTTTCTCCGCTTTTACTTTGTAAAAAAGGACACAACAACAATGAAAGCTAAGCTACACATTAAGAGTCCCGGCAACCACCCCCCGTTAACGTAGCGCCCACGTGGCTTCGGGGCCGATTCCCGTCTCTGGCGACTGGGGGGGGGGACGGGGACTGGGGGGGGCGGGGACTCGCGGCGGCGACACATCCCGATAGCATCTGCCGCGCCCGTTAGCGTTCGCTAAATAGGTTAGCCGGTAAAAAAACAACGAAACTTTATTTATAAGTCACACCCACGGGGGGCCGGTGGGCAAGGTCGATGTGTGACGCGAGGAGAAGATAGAACGTTGCTGTGCACTTCGTATGTACGTCTTGTCTCATCTGATCTTAAATGTGGAGGAATATACGGAATCTTAGTTCTGCCAGTATAGTCTGGAGGATAGAATAAGATAGTTTGTTCATCCCGAAGGAAATTCTTGTGCCAGCGGTAGCTCAAAAATAACAACAACATGAGAATAAAAAGAAGAGAATAGTAAATGTAAAGTGTGGAAGCCTAATAGAACAACAATACAAGTAAGTAAGTGAAAATATAAGTGAAACGAGGATAGAAAAGTTGGCGATGGTGTTGAAAAGTAATATTGCACATGACGTTGGAAAGTACTGTTGCACACGATATTGTTCTCAGAGTCCTTCCTGCAGAATGGGAAGGAGTTATATCGTTTGATGGCGCCTGGCAGTCAAGACCGACCAGGGGGATAGACTAGTCTGTGGTCCAGTGTTCCGGACTCCCAATCCAAAGGTTTCCCGGGGGGTTCGCGCGACCCAACGCCCACCGGTCGGCAACGGCAATCGACTGAATCCTCCTTCGCCTGAAATCCACCCGTCGCTTCCCCGCTGCGGATATACGAGCGTCTGCTGAAACGCTACGAAACAACGGCGTCGTAAAATGCGTCTGGAGTCGGTCGAGTTGTTGCCGATGAGGCTAACTCGCAGATGTATATTTCGGCGGGTCTTTCTGAGGAAGAAAACAGATATCGCAACCCGGGGGGGATAGTTGGGGACCGTTTACACTACCCCAACGCCACAACCCCACCCAACCATCCCCCCAAACCCCACCCAACCCCATATTCTTGCTGAGCGACCCAGCAGGGTTCCGTATCTGTCAGCCCGGGCTGCTCTCAGAAGGCCCTTAATTACAACGCGGGGAACGATAATCTGATCAAAGACCCTCTGTAGGCTCAGCTCCTTAGCCGTGACACTGTCCCCCGCGCACATGGCAACGTGTAACACAGCGCTAGCGAGCAAACCACACGACACACACACACACCACACACCACACAACACACTAAACATGAGACATGCACACAGCACACCACACACCGCACGAAACACGGGTGCACAGACATAACACTACACACGACACACAAACACACACACACACACACACACACACACACCACACCACACGGGGTGTACAAACAAACACACACATCAATCCACACACCATCCACACACCACACCACACACACACACACACACACACACACACACACACACACACACACACAGCATAACACAGACACACACACCCACACAAACAGACACAACACACACGCACACACACACAGACCACAAAANTCACCGTAAAATGCGTCTGCTGAAACGCTGCGAGTTGTTAGCGATGAGGTAACTCGCAGATTCGGGGTCTTTTGAGGAAGAAAACAGATATCGCAACCGGGGGGGATAGTTGGGGATGTTACACGTCAACTCACCCCCAACGCCACAACCCCACCCAACCATCCCCACCCTACCACCCAACCCCACCCAACCCCATATTCTTGCTGAGCGACCCAGCAGGGTTCCGTATCTGTCAGCCCGGGCTGCTCTCAGAAGGCCCTTAATTACAACGCGGGGAACGATAATCTGATCAAAGACCCTCTGTAGGCTCAGCTCCTTAGCCGTGACACGTCCCCCCGCGCACGTGGAACATGTAACACACGCTAGCGAGTAAACACACACACACACACACACACACACACACACACACACACACACACACACACACACACACATGAAAACATACACACACACACACACACACACACACACACACACACACACACACACACACACACACACACACACACACACACCACACACACACACACACACACACACACACACACACACACACACACACACACACACACACACACACACACACACACACACACACACACACACACACACACACACACAGACTGACAATCTGCATAGCGAGGGCTCTGCCGTGACGGCGGTATAAATACAGACCCTAAAAAACACAGAAACTAGATCCTGATGATTGACAGGCGTGAAAGCGGGCTTGGCAGTATCGTATATAAACATCACCCTCGTCATAACCCCCCCCCCCCCCCACCACATTCCAGCTGACAGTACCCCCCCCGGGAGACACGGTCGAAGTATGATGCTATTAGTGTGTTCTCCACCAATCGGAGGGCAGCGATGATCTGTAGCTGCGGCCCTGGCTGGTGGTTCTGGAGCAGAGTTCTGGATGGAGAACGTTGAGGAACTGCACACACCACACACACACGTTCTGTTTTGCCCTCTCTCTCTCTCTCCCTTTCTCTCCCTCAACTTCTCTCTCTCATTCTCCATCTCTCTCTCTCTCTCTCTCCACCTCTCTCTCTCTCTCTCTCTCACTCTCTGCGGAATCTCGCCAGGTGGGACATCTCCTTCTCTCTGCTCCATCTCCATCCTCTCTCTTCTCTACTCCCTCTCTTCTCCTCATCTCTCCTCTCTCTCTCTCTCTCTCTCTCTCTCTCTCTCTCTCTCTCTCTCTCTCTCTCCCTCTCTCTCTCTCTCTCGTCTCTCTCTTGTCATCCTCTCTAAATTCCTTCCACCTTTCATCTGTTTGCTTTGCTCCATCCATCTTATTCTCCCGTCCTTTGTTCTCTCTCGCCCGCCGACAGCAGCAGGTACACGCACACCCACCCACCCACCCACCCACACCACCCACCCACACACCCACCCACACACCCACCCACACACACACACACACACACACACACACACACACACACACACACACACACACACACACACACACACACACACACACACACACCATCTCTCTTGTCATGCATCTGCAGGTTTGTCTTCATCGAACTAAAGAACAATTCCACCTTTAGTTTCTCCTCCTCCTCAGTGACAAGAAATCTCATCTCAGGAGACAGCAGACGACAGGGAGGGAGAGAGAGAGAGGGAGGGAGGGAGAGAGGGAGGGGGAGAGAGAGAGGGAGAGAGGGAGGGATGGAGAAGAGAGGGATGGAGATGAGAGAGAGATGGGGTAGAGGGAGATAAAAGCAATGTGTGTGCGGAAGAGAAATTGGGGGTAGAAATCCGGATCACTTTGAGGCGATGAAAGAGTTCAAGAGGAGAAGAGGTTGGAAGGGATGGAAGGAAAACTAGATCAGAAAAGGTCGAGAGTGATACAGATAGATGGGGAGGGAGAGAGAGAGAGGCAGGGAGAGAGACAGAGAGACAGAGAGAGAGAGAAGAGAGGGGGGGGGGGTGTCATCCCTATAGACATGAAGATATATAGACGATGCATTGTCCCTCAGCGCTCAGGATGAAGACAGAAAGCTCTGTTACTGGAGTGGAGAGAGAGAGGGGGAGGCGGCCATGTTGCTAAAGACTTGGAGGTGGATGGGAGGGGGGGCGGGGCTATGGGGAGAGAGAGAGGGGGAGGGGGTGGAGGTGGATGTGGATGGGGGAGGAGGGGAGAGAGAAGTAGGGGTGAAGAACGGGTGAGAGATGAGATGAAATGAAATGAAATGAAATGAAATGAAAGGGCTTCCATCTCCCCGCTGGTATTTTATGACGCGTTCCGTCTGCAATTTTTCAGCTGTTAAATGTTTCATAAACGGCCACGCTGCACACTGCGAGACACCGATTCCCGTCTCTCGTCGATGTCATCAATCTTTGGTCATAAAGAATAGATATATCGGAATCAGAATCAGAAACAGCTCCATTGCCGACGTTTTTTGCAAACAAGCAATGTGCTTTTGTGCAATTCTTGGTGAAATATATCGACTCTATGTTGGTTTGTTGTGGAAACCACAGATTCTAAAACATGTTTCAGAGCCGGGACATTTTTTTGAGGATGAGGATCTTATTTCTGCATTTATATTTATGTGTTAAAAACATGTTAAGAGATGGAGGGAGGGAGGGAGGGAGAGCGAGAGAGAGAGAGAGAAAGAAGAGAGAGAGAGAGGGGTGGAGGAGAGGATGTGGAAGGAGGAGGAGGAGGAGGAGGAGGAGGAGGAGGAAGAGGAGGGACAGATGGACAGATGAAGGAATGGAGGGACGGAGCAGAGGAACAAAACACCCAACAGCGAGCTCCAGATGCGCGATTAAAGTGTGTGTGTGTGTGTGACGTGTGTGTGTGTGTGGTGTGTGAACGGTTGTCGTGTGTGTGTGTGTTGTGTTGTGTGTGTGTGGACTTCGTGTGTGTGACGTGCTTGTGTGCTGTTGTGGTGTGGGTGTGCGGGCTGTAAACTGAACCACCGTTCTGCCACTGGGGCCAACTCCCCAAAACGCGCCCCTTGTTCTCCAAAATAGGTTTAGATTTGCTCGCAGATACAAAAACAACGAAATCCCCATTCAACTATTCATTATCGATCGCTGTTCCTCAAGAGCATCAGCGCCGCAGGAGACGTCAAACATCCTTGGGCTCGGGCGCGAAGAGAAGAGAGAGAGGGAGAGAGTGGGAGAAGAGAGAGAGGAGAGAGAGAGAGAGAGAGAGAGAGAGAGAGAGAGAGCCCGTCTACCTCCCTCCCGACTCTACGAGCCACTTCAAAATAAAAGCGCTGAAAGATAAAAGTCTAAGTGGTACGGGAGCGCGTGTATTGTGTATACATTATACTTTATAGACGAGAGAGAGAGAGAGGGGAGAGAGAGAGAGAGAGAGAGAGAGAGAGAGAGAGAGAGAGAGAGAGAGAGAGAGAGAGAGAGAGAGAGAGAGAGGGAGAGAGAGAGAGAGAGGAGAGAGAGAGAGAGAGAGAGAGCGATGGCACGGATACACACACACACACCACACACACACACACACACACACACACACACACACACACACACACACACACACACACACACACACACACACACACACACACACACAGACACACACACACACACACACACACAGAGCACAACAGAGACACACAGACACACACACACACACACAAGGACACAAGCTGACATTATATTGTCGTTAACGACTCCTGATTGAGTGCTACGAGCCTGCCTCTCTCCCTCCCTCTCTCCATCTCTCCCCCTCCATCCCTCTCCCCCTCTTTCCCTCCCTCACTATCCCTCTCTCCCACTCTCTCTCTCTCCCTCACCCTCTATCCCTCTCTTTCTCAGCCTCCCTCTCTCCCTCTCTTCCTCCCCTTTCTCTCTCTCTCTCTCTTCCAGAGTAACACTAATGTGAGCTGAGCTAATCCTGCTGCCTGTGCATCGCTGTACAACTTTTAATGAGTCTCACCTCTCACTCTGTCTTCCACCATCGCTCTCTCTCTCTCTTCTCTCTCTCTCTCTTCCTCTTTCTCTGTCCTTTTCTATCTCTCTTCTCTCTCCGTCTCTACTATATCTCTCTGTTCCTGCCATTCCCCTCTCTCTCTCTCTCTCTGGCTGCGTTCTGCAGTCTCTCTGTTCCCTCTCTCAGTGTAAAAGCTAATTCTCTTCATTGGCTTCGAGTTCCTTGCGACGAATCGCTACTTCAGAGCGGAACAGGAGCCTGTCGCTAGTTAGCGGGGAGAGAGAGAGAGAGAGAGAGAGAGAGAGAGAGAGGAGAGAGAGAGAGAGAGAGAGATAGGGAAGGGAAGGGGGAAGGAGGGAGGAAACAGGGAACATAAGAGAGAGAGAGAGAGGGGGAGAGAGGAGAGAGAGAGAGAGAGAGAGAGAGAGAGAGAGAGAGAGAGAGAGAGAGAGAGAGAGAGAGATAGAGAATGACAGAGAGAGTGGGGGAGGGAGGGAGTGAAGGAGGGAGTGTGTGCCTGCAAACATGGGAACATAAGGGAGAGAGAGAGAGAGAGAGAGAGGGGGAGAGAGAGAGAGAGAGAGGGATATATGCGTGAGTCTACCAGTTGGAAGGGTTGACGTGCGACCAGAGAAACAGAGGAAGTGATCGCATTGGTGTGTGTGTGTGTGTGTGTGTGAGAGAGAGATTTGTCTCCTGCAGTATCCATGTTTTTTTTCTGTGTGTGTGTGTACGTGTGTGTGTGTGTGTGTGTATGTGTGTGTGTGTGTGTGCGTGCGTGTGCGTGCACGCATAGGGTATGTGTGCTATGGTGGACATTAGATGATAAAACCGCAACATTCTGGGAAGTGCGTGTGTGCTTGTGTGTGTGTCTGTGTGAGTGTGTATGTGTGTGTGTGTGTGTGTGTGTGTGAGGGTGAGAACAAGGTGCACATGAATTATGAATGTCCTGCTAGGACACAAAAGAGCTGTTGTTTAACTGAATTACCGAATGACAGGAAGAGAAAGAAAAGTCCTTTTTTTTTCCCTCCAGGTAATTTTGAGTAATTTGAGAATCAGAGAATGACGCACACACACACTGACACCTCAATGTGTGACGACAACAACAACAACAACAACAACAACAATAAGTCCTGTTTGTGTACCGACGGCCGAGCAGGAAGCTTTTCACATGCGGACACGTTGCCTTGTCCCCGTCCTGGTGACTCATAAGCCTAACTTATGTACCTCACACACACACGTATGACAATATCTACCTCACACACGCGTGTAAACGTATCTACCGCACACACACACGTGAACACTACACATGACGCTTGACGTCAAAAGCCACTTACAAAGAGTACATGTGTTGAAGGAGAGACAGCAATATATCACTGTGGTACATAAAGATAAGAATAGAGCGGGATTCAAGCATTCATAATCGCGAGGCTAATAGAACGAGTTTCATAATTGCGAGGTTGCCTGCATAATAGCTGGGATGAGAGAAGAGACGTGGACGAATGAAGTGGCGTTCTGAGTGAACATCCCAGGGACACGCGGAGAGCTGGGAAACGAAACGGCGACCGCGGAACCACAAATGGACGTGGACTTGGACGTCCCGAGAACCGGTCGCGGGCGAGTGTGTCGAGAAGATGAGTGGAGCTGACACCGCATCAGTCCGCCAATTAGTGAATTATCCCCAAAATCTGTTCGTCGTCGTGTTGATGGCTTTCGGATAATTATAAAATCAATACTTTTGGGGGTTTTCTTGGCCACGAGTCAAAATAAGCAAGTGGATTTACGTCACATGAGAAAAGAGAGAGAGAGAGAGAGAGAGAGAGAGAGAGAGAGACAGAGACACAGAGACAGACGGCGAGAGAGAGAGAGAGAGAGAGAGACACAGAGACAGACAGCGAGAGAGAGAGAGAGAGGGAGCAAACAGCAGTGAGCTTGTTTTTCTGGTTCAGTTTACGGCCACAGTTCCCAGCATGCATTGCAGCGGTTGCGGGGGGGGCGTTGGAGGGGCGCGTGGCGGCGGTGGTGAACAAGTGATTCATGTGCCGACCAAAACAGAAGCCATGCTGTGCTGCAGCAAAAAGCCGGTCATCTAATATTGTGAACGGTGCGCATACCGCACGTCAGATTGCTGTGGAACCACCACCGGATGATTATGTGGTCACCGGCACCAAAACAGAAGCTTCGTCCCATTGCTGCTGCTCATAATCGCAGCAATTAACCGCTGAACGAAGCATGTCTCTGCATCCATTCGCTCGGATAGAAGCATCGATCTGCTGAAGGACTAAACAGTAAAGAGATGGGGAACAGGGCAGCGAGCCACCAGGCGTGTGGGTGAACACCAGCGCTCGCAGGTCTATACAGCACAGTTCGCAGTCTGTTTCAGTGCAATGAAGTATAAGCAGCAGTCCGAGCATTAGGAGGGGCACGGCAGCAAACGACCAAACCAGGCGTGGAATGAGACTTTCCCCAGCTGATGACAAGAGATATACCGATTATTATACACATCCGCCCTGGACGGAGGAAAATAATTATTGTATGCTGGCCTCATTGCCTGATAGACTATTCATTTTGACATAATTCCCGAACAATGAATATATCAAGTATGGGTCCCTGCTGCACGATATTAGCTTCACCATGTTTCTACTAAATGTTACATATGGTAAATGGATTGCATTTATATAGCGCTTTTATCCAAAGCACTTTACAGTTGCCTCACATTGAACCATGGCTCAGGGACACCTCCACACTTAGCTAGGAGGAGCAGGTAGGGTTAGGTGGTGTCTTGCTCAGGGACACCTCCACACTTAGCTAGGAGAAGCAGGTAGGGTTAGGTGGTGTCTTGCTCAGGGACACCTCCACACTTAGCTAGGAGGAGCAGGTAGGGTTAGGTGGTGTCTTGCTCAGGGACACCTCCACACTTAGCTAGGAGGAGCAGGTAGGGTTAGGTGGTGTCTTGCTCAGGGACACCTCCACACTTAGCTAGGAGGAGCAGGTAGGGTTAGGTGGTGTCTTGCTCAGGGACACCTCCACACTTAGCTAGGAGGGGGAGCAGGTAGGGTTAGGTGGTGTCTTGCTCAGGGACACCTCCACACTTAGCTAGGAGGGGGAGGAGCCCCGGGGGATCGAACCAGCGACCTTCCCGTTGCCAGACAACGCATTAACGGTAAGCGGCAACCTAACCCACCGGCGACGACTCTCCCGTCGCTCTCGTCCTCTTCGCGCCACAGCTCCCCCGCCCCGTCTGTCTTGCTCAGAGGTCAGGCAACATTATTCCGTTCTCCTCCTTCTCCCGCTTTGATAGCGCGTGAATAAAACATGGAGCCCTTGTTTCCGGGGCCCCACGCTTTTGTGCCGCGACGTATGAAATGTTAAACACACGTTCCGCGCGCTCAAGACTCATGTTATATTGAGACGCTTTGAAGCCCTCCGCTATTGAGGGGGGGGGGGGAGTGTGTGTGTGTGGTCGTGTGTGTGCTGTGTGTGTGCGTGTGTGTGTGTGTCTGTGTGTGTGTGTGTGTGTGCGTGTGTGTGTGTGTGTGCGGGCACAGACAGGATCTGGCAACCAGAGGCACACGTTGCCAGACGTGATGCGTTCAGACTGACTGGATGAAGCAGGCTTGCAGCAGCAGCAGCCAGCAGCCAGCAGCTAGCGCTTCGTTAGCGTATCGCGCGCAGGGTTGGCAGTCGACGTTAGCGTATGCGCGCGTATCGGGCGGACCGGCGGCGGGACGTAGATTGGAAAGAGGGTTGGTGGACTGGCAGTGCGAGCAGACTGTATGGGTGAAGCCAGACTGACTGTTGGGGTCGGACTAGAGAGCGACTAATTTTAACAGACGAGAAGGCCGGAAGTCACTGCAAGCGTCATCGTGTCGTGTGTCTTGTGGCATAAAGAGGTTCCGGTTTTGTTAGACATCGGCGTTTTACGAGCTCTTGCGTTATTTTTAGATGAACCCAGGAACAAGGGTTGTCACTATCATCGATTATGATAGTCTGTCCTCTCCTGTTCTATATATATATATATATAAAGGTTATTTAATCACACATTATAGAACCTAGAATATCACGTATTATGTCTCTCTCTCTATATATATATATATAAAGGTTATTTAATCACACATTATAGAACCTAGAATATCACGTATTATGTCTCTCTCTATATAAAGGCTGAATGATAGAACCTATACTATAAGTCAAATAACAACAGAGACCCGGGACACATAACCTATAAAGACAATCGTTGTGAATCTCCTCTCTCATAATGCAAATGATCTAATTCAGTCGTCCATCAATGTACGTAAAATTTCCCATCAATAACGTGTGTCTTTTTTAAATCGGTAGACCCATGTAACTGAGGAGAGCGAGCAGAAGGTTTCAGTTCTGACGACTTAAGGCGTGTGTGTGCGGCGTGTGTGTGTGTATGTGTGTGCGGTGTGTGTGTGTGTGTGTGTGTGTGTGTGTGTGTGTGTGTGTGTGTCTCGTGGGGTGATTCGCTTCGCCGCGCGCTTCAAACAGAGTCAACAACTGTTTTTCCTCAGATGCGCACTTTAGTCCCGCTTGAGGGAAAAGTTGCTGCCTCCCGCGGCGGGGAAAAAAAAAAACGGAAACGGAAATTTTTGATGGATCGCTGCGTGTTGTTTCTCACGCCGCTGTTTGGATCATTGGGAGAGTCGGCCTCCGG
>PIJE02002399.1:66419-70697 GCA_002895965.2 Coryphaenoides rupestris | reverse complement strand
GAGAGAAGAGAGAGCAAGAAGTGTGGGAGTGTGTGTGTGTGTGTGTGTGTGTGTGTGTGTGTGTGTGTGTGCGTGTGTGTGTGTGTGTGTGTGTGCGTGTGCGTGTGAGTTCTGTTGAAACTTCGGCCATCACACCACCGCATGTACGGCCCTCAGCTAGAAAGAGATGCAGTCTGTTTTTCCTGTAGAGGTCAGTGTTGTGTGGTCCCTCTGAGTCTGAGCAAGAGAGAGTGTGTGCATATGTGTGTGTGTGTGTGTGTGTGTGTGTGTGTCTGTGTGTGTGTGAGACAGAGAGAGAGAGAGAGACAGAGAGTGTGTTCAGCCCCCTGCAGATGATGTCGTGTTTGTTGTCTACCAGACGGACCAAAATAAACGTGACATTGAGGGAAGAGGAGACAGGGGGGAGAATGTAAGCAAAGGAAAAGGATTACAAAGTTAATTTTTGTTTGCAAAGCCGCAATGCTCAACACAAACAAAGCTTTCAAAGGGAAACATTCTTTTGGCGGCTTAATCTCGCACGATGACTTAGACTACTTATTTTCATTCGCAAATATTAATCTTTGCGCCGACAGTTTATGTGGATCCAAATAAATCTTGTGTACATATGTCCCCGCACTTAGTACAAATGTCAGATCGTATTTTCCTCTTCAACATGCTATTAATTATATGAAATGCTAAATCCCTGTTTTTGTGCGTCTGTGAAATGAATATTGTTAGAATTATTGCTGTGCCTCATTACCAAATAGACAAATTAGATGAGTGCGTTGCATGCATTTGTAAATGTGTTTCAAACCTCCCCTTATTGAACCAAAACAGCACATATGAATAAACTCTTTGTCATTAATCTTCAAGTACAAGGGCCCAGATGGTACAATTTTAGCCCGTCTTCAATGAAGGCTGTTGTGTGAAAAACGGCTACATCTCAAACGCTCTCAAGGACCTTTCAAAGAATTACATGAATAATCAGTGTTGTTAAATGTGTACTTTATTGAGTCGGCAGGGGGGGCGTTGACCTTCTGTCTGAAGCCCGGACATACATGTGACGCAAAAACTGCCAACACTTGTTGACGGATTGTGTTTTGAATCCGTGAAAAACAAAAGTTAGTGAGATCCTCTGTTTATATTGCAGTATTTACACAGTTTAACCAATACACAACGACGAACGTACTACTACAGGACACACCGCTACCACTAGAGTACTGCGGACGTACAGTAATACAATGCTATGTTTACATTAGGCTTGGTGTCGCTGGCTCACGACCTCTCAAAAGGTCAATCGTTCCACAAATCCGGGCTCTTCGTTTGTTGAGAAGGTTAGCCGAGACCAATTCCCGGTACAGTTAATAGCCTAATGGCAAAGATGATAATGTGAATACCACGATACTCCGACAGAACCGCAATGAGAATGATGCTTTGGAGTCCAGAGTCAGGATAGTTACATACGTTATAGTAAATATTGTGTCGAACAAACTGTGAAATGCTTTCAAATGCTTGTCAGTGTCTAATCCCCGCGTCCTTATCGCACACCTTGCATGTGTTCAGTTCAGCTACTGTTTATTTTCGTAATAAATCTTCCATCGACGACATGACAACGCGCAGGTAAAGGATTCTGTCTGACACCGACAGGAGAGCTGTTTACGTACATCTGTTTGAGGCCAATCATTTCTAAAGCGATTCGCGGCGATGACACCCCCTCTCTCCCCACACACAGACACACACGCACACACACACACACACACACACATCCACCGTGTACCCGACACACTGTTAGCCACGACATATCAAACTGGCGCGGTGTGTCTGTCCAAACTAATGTATTCTAGCTGGAGTTGATTTCCTGATTCTAAAGGACATTGCATCTCATTTCTTGTCACTCGTCTCCCAAATTCCTAAAGGTACAATTAGCATTTTGTTTGACGAAATGTTCAAAGGTTCATAGATTGATATTTGCAAAGAAAGGGGATCTGCAGGATGTTTTTTTTTTCAAATGCAAATTTTGACATTTATTAACTTTTATTACAGATAACTGTGTTTATGGATTGTAAAATGGCATACATTTAATGGGAATAAAGTAATATTACAATGTTTTAAACACTAGCAGTGTGGCACACCGGCGAGTGTGTAATTTAGTGTTGTGCAGCAGTGAAATGTTTTACGGGGGGCCTGATTTACGTCCTGTGCGCGGCATTTCTAATGAGCACGAGCGGCATCGCTGCGCGGCCCCCCTGTTCCAGGAAACTACATTTACAGCAGATCTTTTTTCTCAAGAGTGTTTTTCCCTTGTGAAATAATGTCAGCACTTTCCCACCTTCAAAGTCCTTTTGTTTCCAGATCTATTAACAATTCTAATTGTACAGGAACCCTTGTTAAGTGAGGCTGGTAAACAAAGCAGGAAACACATTATTTCCTTTTAGTGCAGATTAAAGGTACAGCGATGCTGTGTTGAAACACATTAATGAGGTTTTAAATAAAAAATGCTGCCAGGGACTTTACACTGCTGACTAGTTTAACTGCAGTAAGCAGTTGATTTTCCTTGATGTTAAAGGGTAACATTATTTCACCCTCTAATGAAAAATACATCTTTTCCACCCGGCGCCTATCTGTTAATTAACAATGTTTGTGTTTAAAGGCATCTTTAAAAAAAAAAAAAGAGAGAGAGAGAGAGAAAAATAAAGTGCGTCGGGATACAATCGCTTTCGATCTGATTAAAGTAAGTGATACATAATAAGGAGGTTGGTTTGCTTGGCTCCTGCTGTTAATTGAATAGCTTTGTATGACTCCAAATGTTTCTCCTGCTCACAGGGGCTCGGCCAGAGCTCGGGATGCCCCTATCTTAATTACGGATCACTTTCCAAATGTGCTTCAATTTCCGCAGCAGGACAGGTTCTGTTAACTGCCATTTTTAAGGACCAATAACAATGTCAAAACTCGCGATGATGAAAGCAATTAAAGTTTCTCTCTGCGTCCTTGGGTGCCGGGCACCGATATGGAAGAACTGCGTGTTTGCACAGCATTTATTAAACATTTACTAAATGGAATTGAATCTGCCATCGATGAAGCTCCCTATAAGACAATTACCTTTTAGCACGGCAAACAGTGTTTCACTCCGCCAACGTCTCAGCGCTCACAGGCCGTGATTAGCTCGTTGATTTCATCAAAGCGCTCCAGAATCATCCTCGCAAAGAGGGAGCGAGAGACAGCAAGAAAGAGGGAGAGAGAGAGAGTTAGAGAGAGAGAGAGAGAGAGGGAGAGAGAGAGAGGGGCGGAGAGAGAGAAGAGGAGAGATATAGAGCGAGAGACAGACGAGAGAGAGAGAATAGACAGACAGACAGACAGACAGACAGACAGACAGTAACACTAACACACTCATAGACAGACAGAGACAGACAGACAGACAGACAGTAACACTAACACACTCATAGACAGACAGACAGACAGACAGACAGACAGACAGAGAGACAGACAGACAGACAGTAACACTAAAACACTCATAGACAGACAGACAGACAGACAGACAGTAACACTAACACTCTCACAGACACAGACAGACAGACAGACAGACAGACAGACAGACAGTAACACTAACACTCTCACAGACAGACAGACAGACAGACAGTAATACTAACACACTCAGACAGACAGACAGACAGACAGACCGTAACACAAACACGCTCACAGACAGACAGACAGAAAGAGAGACATACAGACAGACAGTAACACTAACACACTCACAGACAAACAGACAGACAGACAGATAGACTGAGACTAGAAAGACACAGAGATTGAGCGTGCACGTGAGAGAACAAGATAAAGACAGACACAGAGAGAGAGAGAGACAGACTGAAAGACACAGAGATTGAGCGTGCACCAGAGAGAACAAGATAAAGAGAGACACAGAGAGAGACAGAAAGAGAGAGAGGGAGAGAGAGAGAGAGAGAGAGACTGAGAGAGACTGAGAGATAGAGAGAGTGCAGAGACATAATCTTTGCACACCTGTGTGTGTGTATTTCCCTGCACTGAGCCGGTCTATCGGCAGCAGGATCTGTGGCAACAACAACAACACAGTGTGGAACGCTGCCATTCCCTCCCATACACGCCAGCACAATATGGGCCCAGTGTGTGTGTGCGTGCTAACGTTTCACACAACGACAACATCGGCCGTGCACATCGGTTTGTGTGTCTGCTCTCGAGGGGCATCGTGTGGCTCTGTGTGTGTGTGCGTGCGTGCGTGGATGTGACCGTGTCTGTGTGTGTGTGTGTGTGTGTGTGTGTGAGTTG
>PIJE02002399.1:36419-63919 GCA_002895965.2 Coryphaenoides rupestris | reverse complement strand
TTATTGAACCAAAACAGCACATATGAAGAAACTCTTTGTCATTAATCTTCAAGTACAAGGGCCCAGATGGTACAATTTTAGCCCGTCTTCAATGAAGGCTGTTATGTGAAAAACGGCTACATCTCAAACGCTCTCAAGGACCTTTCAAAGAATTACATGAATAATCAGTGTTGTTAAATGTGTACTTTATTAAGTCGGCAGGGGGGCGTTGACCTTCTGTCTGAAGCCCGGACATACATGTGGCGCAAAAACTGCCAACACTTGTTGACGGATTGTGTTTTGAATCCGTGAAAAACAAAGTTAGTGAGATCCTCTGTTTACTATTGCAGTATTTACACAGTTTAACCCAATACACAACGACGAACGTACTACTACAGGACACACCGCTACCACTAGAGTACTGCGGACGTACAGTAATACAATGCTATGTTTTACATTAGGCTTGGTGGTCGCTGGCTCACAACCTCTCAAAAGGTCAAATGCGTTCCACAAATCCGGGCTCTTCGTTTGTTGAGAAGGTTAGCCGAGACCAATTCCCGGTACAGTTAATAGGCCTAATGGCAAAGATGATGAATACCAATGATACTCCGACAGAACCGCAATGAGAATGATGCTTTGGAGTCCAGAGTCAGGATAGTTACATACGTTATAGTAAATATTGTGTAGAACAAACTGTGAAATGCTTTCAAATGCTTGTCAGTGGTCTATCCCGCGTCTTATCGCACACCTTGCATGTGTTCAGTTCAGCTACTGTTTATTTTCGTAATAAATCTTCCATCGACGACATGACAACGCGCAGGTAAAGGATTCTGTCTGACACGACAGGACGAGCTGTTTACGTACATCTGTTTAGGCAATCATTTCTAAAGCGATTCGCGGCGGATGACACCCCTCTCTCCCCACAACACAGACACACACACACACACCACACAACACACATCCACCGTATACCCGACACACTGTTAGGCCACGACATATCAAACTGGCGCGGTGTTGTCTGTCCAAACTAATGTATTCTAGCTGGAGTTGATTCCTCCTGATTCTAAAGGACATTGGCATCTCATTTCTTGTCACTCGTCTCCCAAATTCCTAAAGCGTACAATTAGGCATTTTGTTTGACGAAATGTTCAAAGGTTCATAGATTGATATTTGCAAAGAAAGGGGATCTGCAGGATGTTTTTTTTTTCAAATGCAAATTTTGACATTATTAACTTTTATTACAGATAACTGTGTTTATGGATTGTAAAATGGCATACATTTAATGGGAATAAAGTAATATTACAATGTTTAAACACTAGCAGTGTGGCACACCGGCGAGTGTGTAATTTAGTGTTGTGCAGCAGTGAAATGTTTTACGGGGGGCCTGATTTACGTCCTGTGCGCGGCATTTCTAATGAGCACGAGCGGCATCGCTGCGCGGCCCCCCTGTTCCAGGAAACTACATTTACAGCAGATCTTTTTTCTCAAGAGTGTTTTTCCCTTGTGAAATAATGTCAGCACTTTCCCACCTTCAAAGTCCTTTTGTTTCCAGATCTATTAACAATTCTAATTGTACAGGAACCCTTGTTAAGTGAGGCTGGTAAACAAAGCAGGAAACACATTATTTCCTTTTAGTGCAGATTAAAGGTACAGCGATGCTGTGTTGAAACACATTAATGAGGTTTTAAATAAAAATGCTGCCAGGGACTTTACACTGCTGACTAGTTTAACTGCAGTAAGCAGTTGATTTTCCTTGATGTTAAAGGGTAACATTATTTCACCCTCTAATGAAAAATACATCTTTTCCACCCGGCGCCTATCTGTTAATTAACAATGTTTGTGTTTAAAGGCATCTTTAAAAAAAAAAAAAAGAGAGAGAGAAAAATAAAGTGCGTCGGGATACAATCGCTTTCGATCTGATTAAAGTAAGTGATACATAATAAGGAGGTTTTGCTTGGCTCCTGCTGTTAATTGAATAGCTTTGTATGACTCCAAATGTTTCTCCTGCTCACAGGGGCTCGGCCAGAGCTCGGGATGCCCCTATCTTAATTACGGATCACTTTCCAAATGTGCTTCAATTTCCGCAGCAGGACAGGTTCTGTTAACTGCCATTTTTAAGGACCAATAACAATGTCAAAACTCGCGATGATGAAAGCAATTAAAGTTTCTCTCTGCGTCCTTGGGTGCCGGGCACCGATATGGAAGAACTGCGTGTTTGCACAGCATTTATTAAACATTTACTAAATGGAATTGAATCTGCCATCGATGAAGCTCCCTATAAGACAATTACCTTTTAGCACGGCAAACAGTGTTTCACTCCGCCAACGTCTCAGCGCTCACAGGCCGTGATTAGCTCGTTGATTTCATCAAAGCGCTCCAGAATCATCCTCGCAAAGAGGGAGCGAGAGACAGCAAGAAAGAGGGAGAGAGAGAGAGTTAGAGAGAGAGAGAGAGAGAGGGAGTGAGAGATAATGGGAAGGTGGCGGAGGAGAGAAAGGAAGGAGAATTATAGAGCGAGAGACAGAGCGAGTACGGGAGAGAAGGAGAAAGATAATAGAGAGAATAGGATGGGGGTGGTGGTGGTAGTGGGGGGGGGGGGGGGGTGGGTAGGAGTGAGAGACGTGAGAGAGGAAGTGGCTTAAGCATAATTTTACCATCGGAATTTCTCAATTAGCATACCACATTTTCTCCATTAGATAAACTGCCTTTGGAGCGCAGGGCCGGTTTAATCTGTCTAATGTCCGTGTAAACTCGAATCTCCTGATTCTAAAAGAGAAGCAGCCCCCTGGAGGACACGCGAGGGTCCGCGTTCCCTCCCTCCACAACACGCAAAACACACGATTTCTGGAGCGACGCGCATCAAGAGATGCCGATGCCGTTTAAAGCGGGAATTGGATGGGCGACGGGGCTATAGATGGGAGTTTCACACAACGCTCAACCACCCCTGGGGAGGAGGAGGGGGGGGGGGGTCTGAGTTAAGGTAATCAAAAGTAATTCCATTGTCTGCCCGCGTGCCGCCTCGTTTGACAACCACTAGAACAAATGGAAGCTTTCCCGGATAACGCTAATACACTCTCGGTCTGTCAGAATCCCTCACTCACTCCTCCGCCAAGCTGAGTGATTACACGGCTGCCATGACAACCTGTTGTCTCCCCCCCACCCCCCCCCCCATCCCCCACGTCATGTGTCACGTTAAGTCACTCTCGGGGGGGGGGCGGGGGTGAACGATGGGGCATTGCGTGCTCTCTGACTGAAAGATAGTTTGGAAACGGGAGATAGCGTGACATCATATGATACATAAATAAAATAAAACCTCAATGTGTGTGTGACTGTGCGTGTCTGGAGGTGGCAGCACACATCCAGATGGAAGACAGGAAATGGGAAGAAAAGTGTGTGTGTGTGTATGTCTGTGTGTGAGGCGGGGGGGGGGGGGGGGGGGGGTGGAATCAGAGACTTGTGTGATTGTTGTGGTGGCGGTGGAGGACGGGGGCCTGTTAGCGCATATAGATATAGAAATCAGGCGACGCCGTTATCCTATTGAACGATGAGCCTGAGTGAGATCAGGCCGTTTACATGCATATCATTGTCCCTCCATCATACACCGCGGGCTGTGTGTGTGTTGTGAATTAGGCCACTGCCGGGGTCTCGTTCTCCCCCGCGCCGCCGCCAAGAGTCACTCCATTGATTACCCTTCCCTGCACCCAGGAAATGGCTCATGCATCTCGCTGTACATTATAACAAATGTTTCCCTTTGCATTACAATTGAATTGTGATTGTTATGTTCAATCAATGGGGAAAGGTCACGGGATCGCTCCTGCCAGCGCTTTAATGGAGAAGTCGATGGGGATTCATTTTAATCACTGCGGCTGTGGCAGAATGAGCACAACACTGAGAGACTGTCAATGGGCCGGTAATTACCGCTGTTTATACAGGTTTCTGCTTTTAGCAATTTAGATATCCACAAATCTCCCTGTCCTCGCCCCTCCTCCTCCTCCTCCTCTTCCTCCTCCCTCTCCTCCTGGCTTCGGCGTCGGCCCCCGTGGTTGGAGTCTGCTGCGTGGCGTCAAATGAAGTGCTTTAGGTTGTGGGCCGTGACCGCTCCGATTGCGGCTCCGTTCTCCAGCCGTCGACGTCTCTTTTGGACTCTCAAATGATCTCCATTCCGCTGCTCTTGGAGACGTCCCATCACCGGAGGGCTTGTACTTTTACATACCGCGCGCGTGTGTGTGTGTGTGTGTGTAATGTGTGTGAGGAACATTATTCTGTGGGCTCAGCTGATTGTCTGTAACAGTAGGGGGGAGGAGGGGAGGAGGTGGCGGTTTGCACGCATGGAATTCACATTTACAGTGCTCATCATCATGTTTTGGTAAACTGTGGTTAACAATGCGGTATTTACAGAGCGACGAACGCTGTCATCTCCTTTCTTATTAAACGCCGCCTATGTAATCACATGATGATAGGGGAGGGGGGGGGGGGGGGGCTGTTGGAAACGAAACGGCTTGTCATATAATAATGGCTCCCGCAAACTACAAAGGCAGGAGCGGGGAGTACAGTATACATACGGCTTGATGAACTTCAGTGGTTATGCTAGTTTACACCGTGGCGCGACACCATTTAGGTTATCTCTGTGTGTCTTCTGTACAGCACACCGTGTCTGAGCTCACTGAGATGAAAATATTTGGAATACGAACATACAGACAGACATTCCATATTTGTCATTATTTTCCGTTTTGGCTGATCACTGGTCACTTTACTTACCGCTCAACAAAGATTTTAGTTTAGTTTAGTTTAGTTTGACCACCTTTCGCAGTGACCAGGACCGGGACATTTCATTACAAACCCTCCACCATCCGCGAGCTCTCTTGACATCTCCCCGTCACCCCCCCCCCCCCCCCCCCCCCCCCCCCACGTCCCTGCACTCCCACCCTCACCCTCCATCCTCCTCACCCCACCCTCCTCACCCGGGCCCCCGGTGCTGTTTGTGTTGGGCAGAGCGCTGTCTCAGGATAGATGGGGTCGACGCGGCGTAACCTTGGGAGAAACAAATATTCATGATCAATAAGCGCTTTATTTGGAGCATCTAAATGATTCCTCCGTTTGAAGCCGCCGCCACTCCTCTCCTCCTCACCCCCCCCCCCCCCCCCAACCCCCCCCCCTCATTAGCCCCACCGTGTGAGAGAGTGCTCGCCGATGGCTGATTTATGGACGGCCCCGGCTAAAAAGGGGACATTTAAAAAGACGCCACAATATCGCTGCCTTTCAAATGTCATGTAATCACAGCGTATAGGGTAGGGGGCTGCTGCCTGTGTGTGAGTGTGGGGTGGTGGTGGTGGTGGTGGGGGGGGGTGTAGGGGGTGGTGTTGGTGGGGGTTGGCACAGAGAGCTAAGTGATGTTGCTGATAATGAATTGCCTCTGAAATATAATGTGTTGTGAGTGTGACTTCTTTGTTCGGCGTGCACTACACCAACTCCATACAATTAAAGTTATTTATCTTTCTCTGTTTTTTTCTTTTTTTTTCTTTTTACTTCATCAATTATATTGTGATACACTTAATGTCCATAA
The DNA here is from genome assembly GCA_002895965.2 of Coryphaenoides rupestris. Lineage (NCBI taxonomy): Eukaryota > Metazoa > Chordata > Actinopteri > Gadiformes > Macrouridae > Coryphaenoides > Coryphaenoides rupestris. Next base: position 58,377 of record PIJE02002399.1, on the reverse strand, counting down.
GGGGGATGATGTACGATTGGTCTAATTATTTCTTATTCACTATGCTTTCTAAAGCATATCAATTTTGTTAATAACATGTAATTAAAACACGTCAGTGCGCTACAAGTTGCTGGCGGTATTAATGACTATGAAAATTATTTTAATTAAATAGCCAATTATAGAAAAATCCTAACCATGAGAATTGACATTTAAATGAATTCCATTTAAATTGCTTCTCAACGTTGTTTTATCAAAGCTTTATGGGGTGAATAAATTATTGCATCAAACAATATACAGTGTCATTGATCACACAGAAGTCTTGTGCCCTGTCCACACATTTTTCCAAATCCACCCATGATACATGATACATCATAGGGGATGATTACGTTTTGACAATAGTCATTTGTTTGCTGTGATCTTATCTGCATACCATAATTCCACGCAGTCTAATTAAACTGGTGTTTAACTTTGAAATGATGATTTTGTGTGAGTCCGCCTGACTAACCTATTGGAAAACTTTGTGATTAAATGTCAACTAGTTTTAGTTTAAACCTCAATATTAAATAACAGATGGTTAGTGTGTGTCGGGGTGTATGTTCATGTTATTTCTTCCTGTCTTACTGCTCTGGTAACATCAATACATTTCAACATGCCTCTATGCTAATATTGCTAGTATGATCTACAATTCAAAAAATAAAACGATCTGCATTATCTACACACCTAATTGTATTCAAATTAGCTTGGACGCTGATGTATACAGTCCAGGAGGGATGACCCAAACTGAAGTCAATATTTACAGTAATGATAGGCACTTATATATAAAATCATGCAGCCCGGTCATGAAGTAGCCTAGCAGGCTTGTGCACCAGTAAAAAGCTATTAGTCTTGAGTTATGCTGTGTTGATATAACTGGGGTCAGCCACAGAGCCCACCCAGTTAGTTGGAAGCCTTTTGTATCTAAAACATGGCTGGCATCCTGTGGTTCTTGTTAATACCTATTAGGCTCCTCAAGCTCCCATATTTTTCCTTTTTTTCCCCCCCTCCCCCTGCATACTGTTAATGAGCGCCATTTTTCAGACATTACAAGCTCGATGATTTGCAGTTAACCCATGCAAACATGAGAAATAGTGGGCAAACTATTGTGACATTCATTGTATATAATGAAATCTTAATATGGTGCATATTTAAGTGAAAGGTTAGCAACATAAAGGGCAAATGGATTGGCTGGCAATGAATTTTAAGCAGCTATTGATTTTACACTACAAGCTACCTCTTTCCCTGAATGATAATTTTAAAAATTGTGCCCGCTTATCTTAAAGCTGATCTGACACCCAACAGGAATAGTTTAAGGCAGGGGGCTTGACTGCTAAGGCAAAGCAGAGAGCGTGATAAGCAACAGACTATTATTGCTGTTTACGTGCACACTTTGAATTTAATGGGGAATTGCCGCAGCGTAGTTGTTAATGGCAGGTGGTCTCACAAATAAAGGGGGAAATACATGATTGCTAAATACTATTACGCACTGCTGGTTGACACTTCCTCAAAGATTACACTGAGCTATGCCTTGTGGATAATGGCCATTATAGGTGTTGGAGTGAAATACTGTAATAACGCAATTACAGGTAACGCAGGTAAAGCACTCTAAAAACAATTAAGCAAGTCGTAGGCCTGCATGTGATGGTCAAGGTTACATCTATAATCGTTTTGATTGAACCTTCGACCGATGCCTTTAAAATAAAATGGACTCATTTAAGACTCATATAAGATCAAATATAACATCAAGAACATCAACATGTCAGTTTCCACATTAGTTGGTAAAACTTTTTTTTTTTATGTAAGAGTTTCTCAACTTGAATCAGTAGCTCATTAAAAACTGCTGTGAAGGAGATAGTGTTATTATGCATGCACACTACGCTCTGTTAAAACAGGGATTTAAGAATTGAAATGTGAATATTATACACACACACAGACAAACACAAACTTATTTAAAAGAAGTCTAACTTTGGGATCACGGTAATGTGCAGGCCTAAATTACAAATTGAGATACATACTTTTCTTAGTTTTACTCTGATTTAGACTATTAGGGCCTATTCATACTGGGGAATGAAAACAATTCATCTTAGGTAAGTCACATAAAATAAATATAGTTATATATAATTTTTTTTATTTACAAAAAAGTATATGACATATTAATAGGCTATTAATAATAACAACAGCACATAATTAGGCCATTGTTTTTTAAATGTTGAGAACTCTATATTGCTGCCAAAGTTGTATTTCATATTTAAGAGAAAGTTACAACTTTTTACCACACAATTAGGCAACAGTTGGTCCAATTTGAGGGGTGCATTCAGGAGGGCAGGTGTATAGGCTGTAGGCCCATTACACCACATGCAGTAACATATACACCTCACAATAGTTATCTAAAATAGTTATCTGTAGACCTGATACACTGTCACCCTGCACAATGTAATACAAAATACAACACATCTAAATCATGAGTTAACTTCCTTGCATCTTCCATCAAACCATAACAATAAGTATCCGTTCGATTAGGTCAGGCAGTGCACCAGCACAGACACAACCAGTGAAGTAAATACACATTGACCATTGTCTGTGCTGCGACTGACATAAAAATTAAATAAAACCCACCTCACAATGAAAATGGACAGGAACAGGAAGTAACTGTACCCTGCCATACTGTACTGACCATCTGTGCAAAGGGTCTTATATTACCTCTCCGGTCAGTGGTATATTCACTCCAACAGAGCCTTTTTGTGTTTTTCCTTCAAAGTTGGAAAAACACAGGAAGTGTAGCTCATCATATCGTATCATTAAATATGGATTGTTTGATTAGGTCAGGCAGTGCGCCAGCACAGACACAACCAGTCAAGTAAATACACATTGACCATTGTCTGTGCTGCACAGACATAAAATAAAACAGGAACAGGAAGTAACTTTACCCTGCTATACTGCACTGTACTGACGATCTGTGCAAAGGGTCTTATCTTACCTCTCCAGTCAGTGGCTTATTGGCTCCAACAGAGCCTTTTGTTTTTGTTGTTTTTGTTTTGTGTAGTAACCCTAAATAATAAAACATGTCGTCTCGTTGCAATTAGGTCAGGCAGTGCACCAGCACAGACACAACTAAGTCAAGTAAATACACATTGATCATTGTCTGTGCTGCGACTGACATAACGATAAAATAAAACCCACCTCACAATGAAAATGACAACAAGAACAGGAAGTAACTCTACCCTGCTCTACTGTACTGTACTAACCATCAGAGGCTTTCTTGTTGTTTTTTGTTCTTGTGCTTTGTGTAGTAACCCTAAATAATAATAATAATAATAATAATGCTATACTGTAGCCTACTGTACTGACCATCAGAGCCTTTTTTTGTTGCTTTGTTTTTGTTTTGTGTCGTAACCCTAAAAAAATAAATAATAATACTACCTGTGCTGTGCTCCTCCATCAGAGCCTTGTTTGTGTGTGTGTGTAGTAACCCTAAATAATAATAATAATAGTAATAATGCTATGTGTGCCGTGCTCCTCCAACAGGGGCTTCATTACCTCATTACTGTCCCCACGCGTGGCTCCGCCCCTCTCTCCCGCCGCCGCACCGCGTGACAACAACAACTCATCCACCGAGCGGAGCTCCGCTTTTCAGCTCCGCTCCTTCTCCTCCCGCTGTCACTCCTCCTCCTCCTCCTCCTCCTCCTCGTCCTGCTATCTTTGATCATTGTCCTCCGGTCCTGCCACCCAACCGAACCAGACCTTAACTCTCCCCAACATCTCTTTTTTTTTCTTTTTTAAACCCGCTTCACTTCACAACTTCTATCAGAGGAGCTCACAACTCCGGTGGGCTTTTGGCGGGATTCTTTCATTTTATTTTTTAACAGTCTTCTCGCGTTCCGTTGGCGCACACTCATTAATTTTGTTATTTTTTTGTTTTTAAGTAGGACCGACTGTGGTTACTACTACTACTACTACTACTACCACTCCCCCTACTACTACTACTACTCCTAATACTAATACTAATACTAATACTACTACTACTACTACTACCACTACGACTACTACTACTACTACTTTGAACTTCGACCACTCTTTCTGCTCGTGTACGTTTGACCGTTGACATGGCCGTACCGGCTGCGCTGATCCCGCCGCCGCTTCCTCCTCCGCCGCCGCCTCCGATGATGATCTCCGCTCCCGCCACCACGTCCCCGTCCTCGTCCTCCTCCACAACTTCCTCGTCGTCGTCTCCATCCCTGGTGGTGGTCGTGCCGCCGTCCCCCGCCGCGGACAGACACAACCTCTTCCGCTCCGAGTTGCTCGGCGCCGGCGGCAGCCCGGGCATCCCGACGACTGCGAGCGGCGGCGGCGGCGGCGGGACGACTCCTCTGCCGCCCGGCAAGCCCGTGTACTCCACCCCGTCGCCCGTGGAGAACACGCCGCAGAACAACGAGTGCAAGATGGTGGAGCTGCGCGGCGCCCGGGTGGCCTCGTTCACGGTGGACGGCTGCGAGCTCATCTGCCTGCCGCAGGCGTTCGACCTGTTCCTGAAGCACCTGGTGGGCGGCCTGCACACCGTGTACACCAAGCTGAAGCGGCTGGAGATCACGCCCGTGGTGTGCAACGTGGAGCAGGTGCGCATCCTCCGCGGGCTCGGCGCCATCCAGCCCGGCGTGAACCGCTGCAAGCTCATCTCCAGGCGGGACTTCGAGACGCTCTACAACGACTGCACCAACGCCAGGTGAGAGAGGTGGCCGTGGCACGTCCACAACCCGACCGGAGAGACGCGCACCGCGGACGGGGAGATGCGTAATGACGCGTAATGACAACGCCAACAAAACTGTGTTTAAATGTGTTTAAATTGTGGTGGTGGTGGTGGTGCTGTGCTGTGCTGTGTGGGAATGGGATGTGGAAAGTGTGGAAAGTCGATCGCCAGAAAGAAAGTTTTTTTTCCCCACGTGTGTGTGGAGTGTGTGTAGTGTGTGTGTAGTGTGTGTGTGTGGGTGTGTGTGTGTGCCCGTGTGCCCTCACTATGCTGTTACCCAGACAGACTTAACAACAGAATTAACAAACTCCTGTACGTTTCAAAGTGTTGGAAGTTGTTGTTGTTGTTTCATGTGTTTATTTTAATGTGTTTATTTATTTGTGGATCGTCTCAAAGTCAATTTTAGAAACCAAAAGCTTGCAGCAATAACATTCTGTGTTCACTTCTCTGGTAAACATGTTTTTAGTTCAATTCCACTCTAATTTAAGTTAACTAATAGCCTGTAATTTATTCTGATCTACTTTACATAAAAGTAGGCCCTATTATGTGCCCTTGCCACAGGGGCCAGATCATCTGAATTAGATTAGGTTTTTTTTTGCTAAAATATAAAAAAGTCCCATATCAAAATAAAAAAATAAAACAAAGACACTAAATAATTTGCTAAATACATAATTGCTCATGCTATGGAGGGGGAAAACTATATACATAACTTAGAACTACTTTTACTTTGATAATATATTATCCCAGTATAACAACCCCCAACATATTGTAATTTATTGCACGGTAAAAGGAGAGGGGCATCTACCCGAGTGTAACTTAATACACAATTTCCATTATTAAATACGCTATTCACTTTTAATGTGGATATCTCTTCAAGTGGAGTTGATTTAAGCAGGGATCAATATTTGATTAAAAGCTATTTTAGGCTCCTGTTGCTTTAATTCTTTGATGTATTGCTCAGTGTCAGAGGATGGAGCAGCCTGGTCATATTTGCCATCTTATCTGTCATTATGATTGATTCTTTATTGATCTTAAATCAGGGAATAGGCCTGAAATGCAAATGTGATGCAAAGGATGGCTCTGGTAGATATTACTGATAGACCATGTAATAGGTCCATGGTTGTCTGAGTGAATGTATGCAGCTTTTGGTGTAAATCATATTTTAATGTGCTCACATGTTGTATTTATGTGGCAATTATGGCGTATGGTTTTGTTCTGCATGCTGTACACATTCTGCATGGAGCTGGCACGGATTCAAGCACACACTCACACACACACACACACACACACGACATAATACACACGCATTTATACACACACACACACACACACACACACACACATATGCATACATACATGCACAGACACACATACGCACACATGCGCGTGCGCACACGTATTTGTTGTTTGTGCTTTTATTGAGAAGATAACAAACAAAATGTATTTGTTACACCTGTATGCAAAGAAACAATCATGTTTATTTTAGAAGAAGCTGAAATAAAAAAAAATATCACAAGATTATGACATCCGCAAAAATTAAACAGCGCTATAAAGAGTAACAGTTGAGTAATTAGTTATTCGTAATGAGTGCATTTTATTGACGCTCTGAAATCTTCTACAATAATTATACGGCGCAAGCTGACATGTTCTTCCATAGTAACAAGCCAGAGCTTCAAGTATTAGCCAGAGCTATGTACAGCTAGCCAGAGCTATATAGCCCTAGCCAGAGCTTCATTTCACTAGCCAGAGCTACATGGCCCTAGCCAGAGCTTCATATCACTAGCCAGAGCTATGTACAACTAATTAGAGCTACTTACAGCTAGCCAGACTTACAGCTAGACAGAACTACGGACACCTAACTAGAGCTACGTAGAGCTACCCAGAGCTATGCAAACCTAACTAGAGCTCCGTACGGGAGGTCAGTGATGACAGATGTACTCATGTATGTATTCTGTATTCTGTATGTAATATGTATGCTGACCCTCTGTCTCCACGTCCTCCAGTGCACCCGTCCAAGAAGAACCGGCAGACCTGCGTGAGGAAGAGCCTCATCTGCGCCTTCGCCATGGCCTTCATCATCAGCGTCATGCTGATCGCGGCCAATCAGATGCTGCGGAACGGCATGGAGTAGTCGCCGTGACAACACTGTGAGCGGGAGAAACCAACCGACCAACCGACCAACCAACCGATCAACCATCCAACCAACCAAACACCAAACCACCACCGTGTGCATGTGCATGTCATGGCGTCCCCCCTACTGTCTCCACGGGAACCACGCAGAGAGACCCCGCCACTCACGCCAACAAACAAACGTACTCCTTTATACACGCATCGAAATATATCCCAGGATTTATACTGTATATCCCGACCTCCTGCCCGACCACAACCACAACCCCCCCTCCCCCCCCCCCCCCCCGTGACATTTGCCGCCAAGCCAGCACGAGGGGTCACGACCTCTCACCCCCTTTAACCTGACAGGGACAATCAAGGGCTGACTTTCCACGTTTTAAAACTCTCCGTGTGTCTTCGTCTGCCACGTACCCCTCACCACCCACCCACCCCACCCCACCAAGATGCAATAAGAAGCCGTCAGTGCAGTGTTGCCCCCGCACCCGATCACTCCCCCACCCGATCACTCCCCCACTGCCTACAGGGAGGGTGGTGGGGAGGGGAGGGGGTCGTGGGATGGGGGGGTGAGGGGGGAAAGGAGAGGAGGGGAGAGAGGAGGTGAGGAGAGGAGGGGAGGAGGGAGGAGGAGAGGGGAGGAAGGGGAGGGAGTGAGGAGGAGGAGGAGGGGGGGAGGGTGGAGAGGGGAGAGGAGATGGGGGTGGAGGTGAGAGGAGACGTGAGGAAGAGACGAGGAGGAGGAGGACGATGGAGGGAGCAGAAGACAGGAATAATTGGTGTCTTTTTATAGTCACCACTGGCTGCCACTCTGGGGGACGGATGTGCTTGCGTCAGGCTGAGGTGGAGGAACACTACGCATCGTAAACCCTCCATGTGTGTGTGTGTGAGTGCGTGTGCGTGTGTGTGTGTGTGTGTGTGTGTGTGTGTGTGTGTGTGTGTGTGTGCGTGTGTGTGTGTGTGTGTGTGTGCGTGTGTGTGTGTGTGCCGGCTCCTTACTTCCACGACAGCGCTCTTCAAAGTACCGCTCAGAGTTCCCGCGGAGAGAACCTGAAGACCCTGCGGAGACGTGAACGGAGTCTCTCGGTCTCGCTGCTCGGCGGCTGATCAGTGGCAGGATAAGCGTGGGCCGAGGACGGACCCTGAACACCGTTGTAGTCCCCTGAGTGTGCGTCTTCGGATCCTCACAGCTCGTCTGTACTGTACGTGTCTCAGTAATATACTGTACGTGCGTGCGAAGAGTCCTCATAAAAGCAAAGTGTTCGATGCGTGTGACATACAAGTCCTCACAAATCATTGCTGAACACGCGTGTCCGTGTCCGTGGTCGTACTGCGGTCCCCACGCACTCTCCTGCTCAGCCGCCAGTGGCTCTCGGTCATCGGTCATGATCCTCCGAGGCTTGAGATGACCCGATACTACGTCACCATGGAAACCAAGCATCCTCCTCCTTCCTCCTCCCTCCTGTCCATCATCACCGTCACCCTTCTGCTCCCCGCAGACGCCGCCGTCCCAGGTCCCGCGCCCCCCAAACCCATTTGGGGACTCGTTTCCTGAGGCACTGAACATCGAGGCACTGGCATCTAAGATGGCGGCGTCCGCTCATTCTAAAACGCCAACAAACGTCCATAACGACAACTAGCTTGCATGCCGTCTCGTCTGTGTCTCCTGTATATAGCTCGTAGCCCACACGTGTGTGTGTGTCTCTCGGTGTGTGTGTGTGTGTGTGTGTGTGTGTGTGTTTATGTTTCTGTGTCGATGTCAACCATGTACAGTTTTGTCCGGGTTCGAACACGTGCATGATGTTCTGTGCACTCCACACCAAACGGGACGGGCGGGCGGACGGGCGGGCGGGCGTGGAGCACGCTGGCTCACGTGCACGACTACCACGTGCACTAACTATACGTGTGCACGTGTGCAGAACAGAACAGCCACCCCCGGTTCCTCACCTCCGGTTCCTCACCTAACGTTCTCTGCTCTTCTTGCCAAAGCCATAGAACACCGTGGAGAAGAACCGCCGAGACGAAAGCGGTGAAAGCACTACGACAACACTACAGATGTTTTTATGGCAGGGACATGTCTGTCTGTCTGTCTGTCTGTCTGTCTGTGTGTGTGTCTGTCTGTCTGTGTGTGTGTGTGTGTGTGTGTCCTTTTTTTGGTCAGATTTATACTTTTTTGGATCTTTTAGATGATCAACAGAGGTGGAACAGCCCAGCGTCAGAAAGTAAAAGTCCTCAACATTTTCGACCGAATTTGTTTGCAAATTCCGTGAGTTCCGCAACCCGAGTTCCACGACAACTCCCAGAACCTTTACTTTCTAAACCTGACATTTCCAAGCTCGAGGCTCGCAATGAACTTCTCATCCACCATTGACAGACAGACCGAGATGTCCTCTCTGGGTTTGTGCTAGACTGCCATCTAGAGGCTGGTTGATTGAGTGAGAATTATTTTTGATTCGTTCACATTTTCTCGTTTACATTTGTTGTCACGTATGTATTTTGTGTTTTGTTCGTTTCTTCGAGCACAAACTCGGTGTTCCGTTGGGCGGGAATACTGCGGCATTATCTTCTCGGTGTCTGGTCGGTCAAATGACGTTTTAAAACAAACGAGGATTTCATATCTTATTGGATTCAATCTACCAAGTAGAGAAGCACTTGAACGCATATTTAAATAACGTGTATTTATTGTGGAATAGATGCCTTGCCCGTGGCAGAAAAACAACTGGAACTCAACTCAACGAGCCCTCGTCATCACACACTTTGGCACCGATGAAGGTCATTATCGGGTGGGACTATCGGTACTAGGAAGCTGTACAGAACCGGTCAGGTACCACATAAGAGTTCAATCAGCACGAGCATCGGTAACATTATAAAGGCGTGTCTTAGGTACTCAGTACTTTAGGGCCTAAGGTACTCAGTACTTTAGGGCCTAAGGTACTGATTCTAAAACAACGCAGGTGAAAAATACTGACGTAGCCTAAACTTTAGGCTACGTCAGTATTTTTCACCTGCGTTGTTTTAGAATTTTAATTGAATACGACGGGGAGAGACAGACAGAGAGAGAGACGGGATGAGGACTCTGGATGCTGTGATACTGTGAAAACGAGCTCCTGTCCGCCCATTCTACAGTTTGTCCATCACTTATGACATCACTTCCTGTGCACCCCACATATTTCCCTTAACCAATCACAGGTATAGATTCGTTTTTTATTGTTTCTAAACTGTTTTTACTATCGTAGGAATGAACGTGAAGGCACCAAGCATCACAGGGTCGGTCCACGTTGAGAGGCAATGTTTTCTGTGATTTTATTTGTACATTGATTGTATTATTTTTGGGGTTTGAACTGGTTTGCTGTGAACACACCTTCTACTGTATTGAACGTGGTCCCGCCATTGGGCGAATGAACGCATGTCTTGGGACGGATGAGGAAAATCCAACAGCATCCCTTCGGTAGCATTGAGGTCAAACTCCACACGTTGTTGCTTTGTACATAGATATTAATATGAACTCATAGCCAATAGACAAGCACATACACTTACTTTGCATGTACGAGATTTAACCATGTAGACATAGAGGGTCAGACTTTACGTTGCAATATTTATTGAAGGGATACATTATTATTATTATTATTATTATTATATCTGTAAATATTGAATTATGTACAAAAGTAATGATTACGTATTGGTGCAATAAAACTGCATTTTTCTACAAAAGTAGAGTTCATTCTGAGGTGGTTCAGCCCAGAGAGTTCCCACAATGCACCTCTTGCTAGCAGGCCGTGGTACGGTAAGGTTGTGTTACATAATGACGACCATCACTAAAACGATAACATGTTTGAATCCATTTGCTTGTGCAGCGCTGAATGATTGATCAGTATTGAGGTAAATGAAACAGGGTTCAAGTGCTTTGCTTAAAATTGCTTAAACCTATTTCCCTGTCATACAATAAATACTGAAAAGGTCTTGAAATTAAAATGACATAAAATTTTTTACAAAATATATCACAAAATAATAATGATTAAAAAAAGAACATGAATCGCATATCATTAGACTGATTTGACAGCCATTATGATATTTAAAACCACTAAAGGTAATTACCCAAAGCATTTTATTTGGGCCCACAGGGCAGCTCTGAGGTAACTTCACTTCTCTCAACGCCAAAGTTGAGATAAGTGATTCTGTAGAACAGAATCAGTGGCTTTAGTTTGTGCTTATCTGCAGTCTCCTCCTGTTTCATTGAGATCAATAGTGAGTGATTTAGTCCGCTTATCTCCACCCTACTGCGCGTAGCTGGAGTTCAATTCAAGTGGGCAGGAAACGAACGACAATCCTAAAGCCAAAAACAATCCTGATACGGAGCAAAGTCAACACACTGTTGGTGTAAAAAGTAGAATGAATCACAGTGACATACATATTTCACACTAAGCGTGGTCAACAACATGCCTTCCATTCAATGCTGATTATTTTCGCCACTATTTCAGTGTTCAGGTCGTAGCAAGGACTGCGTGACCCTCAACCTTAACATACTTCAGTCCCGTGGTTCCCTAACGTTTCATGACCTGCAATCTCAGCTTCATAATAAAGTTCTATCTTATGATATATTTCAATGTCACTGTCCCACTGAAAGTACGGTCGCCTTAGTGATTGCTAGTAGTTTGTTTGTGGCTACAAATCGCAGGCTGTTCCGTTGGTCTGTACGTTACATGACCTTTATGAGACCTTATAAAACACGTCTTATCAAATAGCTTCTGGCTTATAAGTGACTCCCGACGGAGGTCCTGACCCCCAAGTGGAAACACCGCTTTAGGTGTTCAGCTTTTTCATTTCGTAGATACATGAATTATGTATGTGCTTGCGTCTCCCATCATGCCAAGGTGTGTCCTTAAGATGGTCACCTTGACAACATATATACACACACACACGCACACACACACACATGCACGCACACACGCACACACACGCGGCGACCAGGTAACCAGGTTGTTTTATTGGAAGACAAAGTGGGGGCCGGGGGGGCCCCGTCGTTAAAACATCGACTTATCATCGGGAACGTTTGACATCATTCATATCTCCATAAAAAGACTCCGACAGCCTCCTCCTCCGACAACATTGTGCAAGATCCCGTCTGTATGCTTTTAAAATTCGGCTCGTAGTTTCCATGACAACGTAAATAAGAAAGGAAAACAAAACGCAGGGCGCTTCCGCGAGGCGCGGCCTCGTCAGACGCGTCGACATTATCGAGGAAATGAAAAGTAAATTTAAAAACACATTTTTACCCACAGCGTCCACAACAATCATGCTACAAAGACTTGACCCCCTCAATTGGTGCACCAAAAGATTGAACTGAACAGACATTAAGAAACAGCGACAGATAAAACATCCCCGAAACACACACAAAATATAGAAATGTGAGCGAATTATTTCCAGACCAATAATTTAGCTCATAAAGAGCTGCAACCGAGGTAAGGTCAAGAGAGAACTGACTCAGTTTGAGCATAGACCTGAAACAAATATTAAAATAATTCCCTTAGATTTCTTCATTAACATTCATTAAATATATTGTAGCTTTGCAACTTTTTTTTCATTCGCTGTCGGCGGACTGGGTTTTTTATTTCATTAATACCATTTCTTAGAAGTTCAACTGCTTCTTGAACTAAATGTATAAAGTGGTGGTGTGAAAGAAAGTTAAGTTAAGACCCCCCCCCCCCCCCCCAGCCCGAGTTCTGGTTGCTGGCAGCACCGAGTTACTTAATAGATGTCAGAACAACGAAGCGATGTGTTCCAAAGGGGACGATTAAAATGGCTGATTAAACAGCCCCTGGGAGAAGCATCTATGTGTGTGTGTGTAGTGTGTGGTGTGCTGTGTGTGGTGTGTGTGTGTGTGTGTGTGTGTGTGTGTGCGTGTGCGTGTGTGCGGCAGCGTGTGTGTTGTGTCAGTCCAGCTAGGTGGCTGGTGCTGTCTCATGGTGTTCTTGATGACCCACCAGCTGACCCGTGCACGCCTGCACACACCAGGTGGTGCCACGAGTTGGCGCTGAACCGGGAACCACCTCTAGACACCGGCCCGACGCTCCGTTCACCATGGACTCATTCTGGAGGGAGAGAGGAGAGAGAGAGGAGAGAGAGGAGAGAGAGGAGAGGGAGAGAGAGGAGAGAGGAGAGGAGAGAGAGAGGAGAGAGAGGGAGAGAGGGGAGAGAGGAGAGGGAGAGAGGAGGAGAGGAAGAGAGAGGGAGAGATGGGAGAGAGAGGAGAGGAGAGAGGAAGAGAGGAGAGAGAGGGGAGAGAGAGGAGAGAGGGAGAGAGGAGAGGAGAGGGAAGAGAGGAGAGAGGAGGGGAGAGAGGAGAGAGAGAAGAGAGAGAGTAGAGAGAGAGAGGGTAGAGGAGAGAGGGGGGAGCAAACGCCTCCGTATTAAAGATACAACGCGCGCACCTCGGCGGTACGATGACCCGAGACAGAAGCAGTGGCTTGTGGGTGATTCACATCCGCAGACAGGATGTGATGTCGCTCACCTGGGAGAAGAGCCACGTCTTCTGCTTCACGTTGGCCACCTTGTCACAGGTGCGCATCTGCGGCAGGCGGCTGATCTGGTCGTCCACCACGCATCGGGTGTCCTCGCCCGTGCTGCCCAGCGGCCCCAGGTACAGCTGGCCCTCCGTGGTGAAGCGCCCTAACTGGGGGGGGGCGGAGCAGGGAGTCACCAGAGCGTTGAGGGTGTCGTTTCACCCTTGACCCCAACATGATCCCCTCAAGTCAAGTCAAGTCAAGTCAAGTCAAGTCCTATTTGTATGTCCCTTAATCACAGTTCCAGTCTCAAAGGGCTTTACAATCAAGTTTATGTACCTCAAACATACCGTATATTCTTTGATTCTAATCATACAATAATATAAGTTGATGGATTAATGCTTGTGCTCAATATTTCAGTTGTACGGTTGAAACATCGCAGCTCTGACTCCCGGGATGAGACATCCTGATTCATGGCCCTGCCCTTCCGGCGCTGTCAGGACTCAGGGACGGGTAAATAACGTTAAAGTGATGGACAACGGGATCTAAAAAGTAGAAAATAACCGCAACTCATCACAGACGGATGGACGGTCTACTACAGTACACACGGACCGAATATCTTGTCAGGAAGTATGTTAATATATCTTCAAAGTCAGCTAATATACTGAAAACTTGGGTGTTTGTTATTTGAATGTATTGATGGCTGTGGAAAGGTGTTGACGTTGATTTATGATCCCCCCCCCCCAAAAAAAAGTATTTATTTCCCTATTAAGTGTCCTGAATTGCATTGGCAATTCCATTGTTGAAGCCCATGGAGTAAAGGTATGCAAATGAGATGGAAGCTTTGACAACTTATGCATCCGACAGACAAATTAACAGTGCGGGCCTCTTTGACATGCAAATACCATCGAAATCCACAAAATGTTATCAATGTTAAACTAAGTCCCTTCGACAATTAGCACAGCACACTATCTTCGGCCGTCTTGCGGCTTAAATGTCAACATTAAAGAGAAGGAAAAAAAAACACAATAATAATAGATCCCACTCAAATAAATTCTGGTAAAATATACTTGTGTTTTCGGTCTTGAAAAAATATATATTTTAATTGGAACTTGTTCCGGCTGACTGAATGTCAAGCCAATAAAAGCGATTGTGATTTTCAAGGAGACTTCCATTTGTTGTGAGAAACACCTTCCTGCCATCTGCCAACTGCACAGTTGATTTGAGCATGTGTACTGTACCTAATCAAATTTAGCTCTGCTCCTCCGACAGATTACAGCACGGAAAAAAGAGAAACTTCACAATGTACATTTTTTTGCTACTTCTTCTCCTTCTTTAAAGGAAATATTCAACGGAAATAAATGTCAATTTGACTTCTGAGAAAGCACTTGAATAAATTGGAGTTTTTAAACAGCTTTGTATCTCATTATCTCTTCCTCAGCCCCCCTCTCTTGGTCTCTCTCTCTCTCCCTCTATCTCTCTCCTCCTCCTCCTCTCTCTCTCCCTCTCTCCCTCTCTCTCTCTCCCTCCCTAATCAGGCATCTGTCACTCTGTTTTTGAAGTTATTATCGCCCGGGCTCCCTCTTGGATGCGGTTGCTGGGTGACGGGGTATCTTAGCACCCACTCTGACTGGGAACGATTTGAATGGAATCCAGAAATCTCCCCTGAGTACCTGTAAACACATCCATGCCTTGTAGAAAACAAATATATTATGAAGGGGGAACGTTCAGAGGCGGGAGACAGACACGCTGGCACCCTCGGTGGCAGCTCACACTGAGCGCTAAACAAAACAATTACCGGCATTTACAAATATGTGTGTTTAGGCGTAAACACTTTGCGACGAGTGCAGTGGTGGAGAGGTGGTGGCGCTCAAACACACACACACACACACGCATGCACGCACACACACACACAGAGGCGTATATAAATTAGATATGTTTAAGCTAATGCTAAAAGGCCTTTTCTCTACAGCGCCACAACCACCGCCATGCACAGAGCCTAGCATAGCGGGTGGAAGTTGTTAGCTTGGCGCTTGGCTAGCACTTGAGTCGCGAGGGGAGGTTGGCAGGGGTGGGCGGGGGGTGAGGGGGGGCTGGTGATAGTGGTGGCTGGGAATCTATTTACAGAGGACATGTAAGTGAAAAGCTGTCTGATTCCCAGCGGTGGGACACATTGTGCGAGACGTGCGGTTAACCTTCAGAAGGGGGGGGGTGGGCGAGCAGAGGGGAGGGGGAGAGGGGGGGAGACAATGATTGTCAATTAACTGCGGCATATCTGGGCCCTAGCGCCGGATAGCCCCCGTCTTTGCAACACAAAAAACACACATACACACACACCAAAGAGAGCATGATACACCACACACACACCACCCCACACCACACACACACACACACACACACACACACACACACACACACACACACACACCACACACACACACACACACACACACCCACACACAGACAGACACACACACACACACAGACAGACAGACACACACACACACACATAAACCCCAGAATGTTATAATAACCTTTCCCAGAGTTCAAGTGTCACACAGCAATAAGAACCTTCTCTGTCCCGGCGCAGGGGGGAAAATGAAAATGAAAAACAAGTAGTTGGAACGCAGAGGGGAGGGGGTTGGGGGGGTTGGGGGTGGGGTCCTCCCACAAGTCAAATGTAAGAGAGATTGCTGAAGATTGGTAAAACCTTGAACCCGTCTGGGAGCGGAGGAGAACATTACTAATCTGCCCTCCTCACCCCACCCCACCCCACCCCATACCCCCACCTCCCAAGCCCACACCCAAGAGCCCCCTTGAGAAAGTGAAGGGGTCTGAGGAGGTCGGCAGCCTGGGTATCTGTAACGACGAAACTGTAATTACTGTAATTACTGTCTCTTATAAGAGAAAGGGAAGACTGAGCCGTCACGGTGTTGAAGGAAACCGCACCGTCGCTGCCGAAAATACGAAAAAGAAAAACATCACGATACGAAAGAATAACTCACTTCAAATGTGCAGTCGTACCTAGCAGCGTGAAAAAAAAAAAAATAACAAACAAAACAAAACATAAATGTTTGCAAAAGGTTTTTGTTTTGCGCAAGAGAGGAGAGAGAGAATGCATGCACCCGGTAGACACTAGATGCTAGTGAGCGTTGGCAGGGAACAATTTGTCCCGGGCCGCGTTATTGTCGCATTAAAAACTCCCGGCAAGCAGGGTCGTGGCGCTGCCCCGCCATACCATGCCCATTTACTGTGTGTGTAAAATGAGAAAAGTGTTGTTTTAACACAATCGACCGTGAGAGGAGGAGGGGAGGCGGGGAGGGGGGGAGGCAAGGGGAGGGGAGTGGGGTTGAGAGAGTGAAATAGTGAGACCCATTGTACAGGGGTATTATTCACCCCATTGTTATCCCTGCATCACTGTACAAAGACAGCAAAAAAAAAGAAGAGAGCGCGAGAGAGAGAGAGAAAAAAACACAGACATTGTAGTAATGGAGGGAGATGAAACGCTTTCTCCGGCTGTTGTTGTGTAACCTGAGAGGCGAAGCTCGCTGGTGCAACGCTCACATTTACACTTCTTTCTTTTTCTTTTCTTTTTTGGACATTATACATTTTTTTATATTTGTGTGTCCAACAATAAGTTCGGATATTGAGTACAGCGTATCAGGTGAGGTGAGGGACGTTGTTTTTTGTTTTGTTTTTATGTTTTGTTTTGTTTTTTACTTCAGGGGAACGGGTGCTGAGTGCGTGTGTGCGCATGTGTCCGTGTGTGTGTGTGTGTGTGCGCGCATGTGTCCGTGTGTGTGCGTGTGTGCGTGTGTGTGTGTTTACTGCAGCTGAGCCGAGCGTTTTGTCAACAGTAATTCAACGATAGGTGTGCGTATATAAACCCCACATCCCTGCAAATAAAATCAACCAGTCCTAAGTAACAGGGGGCTTTCATCCGAGCGGATGCCTCACTGTTCCATGATGTAATTCTACAAATGGGGCAGGCAGGCAGGCAGGCAGGCGGGCGGGCAGGCGGGCAGGGGGACAGGGGCCGGGCCTGAGTGATTGATTTCAACCCCAACAACGGGAGAGAAACCTGGCTGCTTTCAAAGACAATTACAGTCCTCTCTGTGTGCCAGTAATAGCCTAGCACTTTAGCGTCATTAAAGCAACGTGAGGCACTGCATTATCCTTTAACCCCCCCCAACACCACCACACCACCACCACTCCTCCTCATATCTGGATGACCACCTACACACCTACGCCCCCACACACCAACACCCCCCCCCCCCCCCCCCCCCATCCTTATGCCACGCCTCGCCGTTGACAGCCCGGAGAGTTGAGGCGAACCACACTTGGTCACCTGCTGCAGCCTCCAACACAACACAACACAGCAGTGCTCAGAGTCAAACTCTCTTCTTTGGTCTGTCTGGTCAGACAGCAGGACAACAAATAGGACATAATCTGCAGTCTCTCTCTCTCTCTCTGTCTCTCTCTTTCTCTCTCTCTCTCTCTCTCTGTGAGATCTGCTGTGTCTCGAGGTGCTCAACGTAGTTCATGCACGCCTTCATGCAAAATTGATGCTTAAAGCGGCCAGGGGGTCAAAGGTCAAAGCAGTGATGGCAGCAATGGGAAAGAAAAGGAAAAAAAAGTTGAACTGGAATAATGTGTCTGTGTTTGTGTGTGTGTGTGTGTGTGTGTGTGTGTGTGTGTGTGTGTGTGTGTGTGTGTGTGTGTGTGCGTGTGCGTGAGAGCGTGTGTTTGTGTGGCGAATATTTTTTTATGGAAGGCAACATGTCAGCTTGCGCCGTATAATGAGATATTCCCCACTCCGTCTGCCTCAGCTATTGAAGCCCAATGCGTTTCTCTGGGTAATGGCTTCATTATATTTTGCATAGAATCACATCAGCCAGCATGTCCGTTCCTCAGCAGAAAAATACAAATACATTTGCTACTCCATTAAGCAGTGTGAGCCGTCCAAATGGATGCTATTGCAGAGCGACGTTTTTTTTTTGTTGTTGTTGCATGAATTCCTCTCGAATTATTATTATTATTATTTTATTTTATTTTTTTACAAATTCATATAGAAAACATAGAAAATTGAAGAAAAAAAATGTGAAAAAAAAACGGACAGAAAAAAATACATTCATCCCTTTACTGTTGTCTGTTCAGACTATCCATTAATTCTTCC
This sequence comes from Coryphaenoides rupestris, assembly GCA_002895965.2. Lineage (NCBI taxonomy): Eukaryota > Metazoa > Chordata > Actinopteri > Gadiformes > Macrouridae > Coryphaenoides > Coryphaenoides rupestris. Next base: position 39,818 of record PIJE02002399.1, on the reverse strand, counting down.
CGAATATGTGTGTGAGAGAATGTGTGTGTGTGTGTGTGTGTAAGGGTGAGCGTGTCTGCACCTGCGCGCGTACACATCCCTCTATGTGTGTGTGTGTGTGTGTGTGTGTACAGTGCACGGGCGCGCGTGTGCACGGGCGGGACTAGAGATTAGTAGGACTGTGAGGAGAGGAAACGTGTACGCCTCCTGGGAGCCCTGCTTGACTGGCCCCACAAATGGTACGAGCCAGGGTTTAGTCGGGAGTTAATATCCTGCAAAATTGTCCCCGCGAAAGCAGCCCCGGCAGAACGCGCGTGATTAAATGACACGGGCATATCAAAAACATTTTTCTCAGACTGCTGGCTGTTAAGTGTCTCACCGGTTTCAGGCCGTCTCCCAAGGTTACCGTTAAAGAGAGACGAGTATTCATGGAGGGTGGGGGGAGGTGGTGGGGAGGTGGAAGAGGTGGTGGTGGAGGTGGAGGAGGGAGGGTGGTGCCTCCTCACTGTGAGAATGTGTAATTGTGTGCTCGTGCGACGTGTGTGTGTGGGTATATGTGCGTATAGGCGTGGGTTGTGTTGTCGTATCTGCGTATTTATCCGCGTGTGTGTGTGTGTGTGTGTGAAGCCTTTCCAACGCATGCATGCATGCAGGTTTAAAGCAGCACTAGCGGTATCTCACTAGCACGCCCAGGGTCTTATGTAGAGGATGCTATAGAGGTGTGCATCTTGCCAGTGTGTCGTCATTCGATTCGATTTCGATTCTTGGGGGTCGATTTGATAAAAAAATTGACTCCCAATTCAAAACGATTCTCAATTCAATACATAGGGGGTAGGCCTTCCAATTTCAGGGACTTCTTCAGTCCGCTGTGCACTAAGAAAGAAAGGTTTTATCAACTGACCAACTGAGCAATAATGTCAACAAAGGGGAAGAAAAAAATACATTAAATAAAAAAATTACATTAAATTGTTGTATGGAAGTTTTGGAAGAATTGTAGAAGATAAGAATCGCGATAGACCCGCATATCGCTCTGGTCGTACACCCCTAATATGCAAACTAGACATCTAAAGGCAGTTCTCGTCGATGTTAACACGGAGAGTTGCTCCATGTACACACACACACACCCGGGATAAGCTGTGGGACGTAAAGCCACTTCATCGGAACGCTGTGGGTGGTGGGGGGGGGACGACTTCATCAGTGTAGTTTCATTGCTTCACACTTCTTTCATCTGTGCGCAGTTGTGCGAAAACACACTCAATGACACACACACACACACACACACACACACACCGCATACCAGGACTGGTGGGCAATGGTCACGTAGTTTGATATTCCTCGATTCGGTGGGTGGTGGCGAGAGATACGATCGCGGCTCGGACCAGTAGACGCCGGAATCTAACTGCCGAATGGATACAGGGACGCGGTGCTGCGGCCCTACATACCGAAAACACACGGCTCGCATTGAAATGTCAAGTGTAACCAGGCCAAAAAAGAGGGAAAATAAAGGCTCAGGGGTGCCAAAGTGATCCATTTTATCTCCTCAAAAGGACGGCGTGCTGCTTTGTTTTAACCCACCTCAGGAAAGCAGATGAAAGGCGATGTAATGAAGCCAAAAGGTCTTTCTCTGGTGATCAAATGGCCTTTCACTCCTGACCTTTTAAGATGCTACAGTAGGCTGCCGGAGACAATGCTAGAAATACAGATCGGGTTTCAGCGCCGCCAGATCAAACATCTCTGTGTAGTCGACTCCCCCCCCCCACCACCCTCGCACGCAGGAGAAAGATGAAAAAAGAGTCCTTTCACCCAGCGGACGGTTTCGACAAAACCGCGCGCAAGAAAACAAACGACAAAGAGTGGATAGAAGTGTTCAACTGCTTCTGCAGCGCTCTGCACAGATCCACCTGTTGTGTGGCCCTCGCCAGTTCAACAGCGCATATACCCTGAGGTATGGGCCGCTGTTTTCTTTTCAAATTCTTTCTTTTCTTTATTTCTTCCTCTCTTTGTCTCTCTCTCTCTCTCTTTCTCTCTTTCTTTCTTTCTTTCATGCTTTTATTTCTCGTCTCCTCTGTTATGTAGCCTCTGTTTTGTATGTGCATTCTGTTGTGTGTGTTTACTCTTCGCTTGTTGCTCTGATTACATTAGCCAGCCTCGCTAGCAGCGGGAACCCCTCCACATGAATGAGGTTGCTGTATTTTGCTATATTGCAAGGATACCCACCGTGGTGTATATCTACCTACTTGCTGGACAGGCTAACGTTGTTTCAATTGATGGGCGTCCTCTACTTGGGTAAGCCTGTTTAAAATGCATGGTTTTGACTGGCCAAACCGAATCAGAGTGAGGCCTGGCCTGGCTTCGTCATACAATTGCTGCTGCATACACTCTCCAGTGCAATGCATTGCAACATGCACTACTACTACAACTTGGGTAATTTGTTAATGCTTGAGTTTCTTTAGATTTTGCAAGACCCCCGGAATCACAAATGAGCTGGCAGGCGGCACGCTGGTTCTGTAGCGCGCTGCGATGGCTTCTACAGTAATTAACTGTGAGCCATAGGCTTACCATTGTAACTCCATTTGTATTTGATCACAATCTTCCTGACATGTGTGTTTTTGTGTGTGTGTGTGAGAGAGAGAGTTAATGTGTGTGTGTGTGTGTGATTATTTATTTATTTAAAGTTGAGTGGTAATGACAGGCCTACGTTACCCACAAGTCCCGATGTTTCCCAGTGTTATCCGCAGACAGAGCCGCTGTTAAGAGCTCTTCTGTAAGGAATGTTATCAGAGAACATTCCGGTCGTTCCCGACATAATGCTCCGGTAATGTGAGTGTGTTGTGTCTCCAAGTCTCTATTAAACCCCGATTAGCTCTGTGTGTGTGTGTGTGTGTGTGTGTGTGTGTGTGTGTAGGTATGTGTGTGAGACGGAGATGCTATGTGTGTGTGCCTATGTATGTGAGTATAGGTATGTGTGTGTGTCTATGCGTGTGCAAGCCGTCCTTGTGTACTACGGCAAGGTCTTAGTTGTACTGTTCTCGCCAAAGCAAATGCAGGTAGCATGTGTGTGTTTGTGTGTGTGTGTGTCTTCAGGGTGGTGTGGGTGGTGTGGGTGGGTCCCCCCCCCCCTTCCTGTCTGCAGGGAGGATGGAGTGAGAGAGGATGACTCTCTTCACCTGTGGGTGGCTGTGGTCCCAGAGCAGGCCTGTGGGCCCGTTGGCCCCCGTATTGTTAGAGTGAAAGGTCAGCTCAGGAGACCGGGCCAAGCCTATTAAACCACCCCCCCACCCTCCCCTGATGCCGCTGCCCCCTTCCTGCCGCCACACACGGCTGAGCAGCGGTGGGAACCCAGGGAGACCAGAATCCGCCACCCATAGGTCGGCCATATCTCCGCCTCAGAAGAAGAAGAAGAAGATGAAGAAAAAAGAA